>PVIC010017435.1:0-32759 GCA_004025085.1 Thryonomys swinderianus | reverse complement strand
GAGGAGGAGGAGGAGGAGGAGGAGGAGGAGGAGGAGGAGGAGGCCTCTTGCTAGGCTGGCAAAGCAGGACCCGGAGGCTGCCCTGTCGGCTCCCTCCCCTGTGACCTCATCTTCCCAAGGCTCCTCGTCTTGCTCCTCCGCCAGCACCATCTAGCAGAGCAGCACATCTTTCCCCGTGATCACTGTCCAAGAACCATGTTTTAATGCCAAGGACACTCAGGGCCCCTTTCAAACACAAGCACTGGTCTGACGCCAGGAGGGAGGGAAAACCGGTCCGCTCCCCTCGGGGTGGAGAGGTGCGCAACTTACTCCTTTGACTCCCTTCAGGTCTCCTTTCAACAGGGAATCCAGGGTGAAGATTACATTGTGGCTCAGACTCTGGAGCTGAAAATCAGAACAGAGGAAAGATGGCACATGGTGTAACAGGAACTGCACCCAAACCGAAGACCTGGCTCTGCCCCAGGCAGGCACAGGGCGGCCCACACTGCCCGAGGCGGGAAGCAGCATACGAGCCCGAGCTTGGAGACACTATGCTACCAGATGTGTGTACACGAGGTCGGCCCTGGAACCATCGTTTCTCCTGAGACCGCACGTATTCACTTGACCCTGGATGCCTCTGTCAGCATGATGAGAGCTACGTCAAAGGCTTTGGCCACGAATCAGTCTCTGAAAGCACCGTGTGTCCTGTCGCCAGCCTGGGAGCCACGCTCAGAGAAGGCCGGCGCCTCGATGGCTCTCCTCACAGCTGCAGCCTCAGCGCTAGATCCCATGACACACACAAGCCCTTGAGAGCCAGGCGGCAGAGCTTCCGCTGGCCTGAGGCAGTGGCCTGGGGCTCCCAGAACATAAGACACACAGAGTTCACACAGGTCGAGACGGACTGCTGCTCAGCCGGAGAAGGCAGAGGCTGGGGGTGGGGCAGGGTGAAGAGAACAAGAAGCCTAAGGACCTGGAGCGCGGTCGGTCTTCTGGGGAAATGTGCTGTGGGGTCACAGCACCAGACTGCACCGCATGGCTCCCTTCCTCAGGAAATTTCCTCAGGAAACACGTTTACTCAGGTGTGTGCGTTCACATGTCAGGCTGTGCGCCCACTGTCCGCCGTTCCCTCCCTCAGGGAGGCTGCGCCGTGCCTGTGCCAGCGTGGCCACCTGGAGACCTGAAGGCCCAGTCCCAGGGATGGTGGTGGCTGTGGAGCAGGGAGGGGCCAGCCCTCTCCTCACAGCATCTCCCATAGTGGTCCAGAAGGGCAGTGCTGACCACGGTGGGCTCTGTGTGGCCCTTTGTGCCACAGCCGCAGAGTGAGGATGTATCCTGCTGCGAGCGGCTGTGGGAAGACCTTGTGCTGGGCAGAGAGGCACGGCAGCCGCGGCCCAGCGTGCTTCCAGAGTGAGAGCGCAGAAGGGCATCGCAGGAAGGCCTTCCGCCTGGCCCTGGGCTTGTCCCCGACACTTTCCCTCCCTCCTCTAGGCTTCCAGTCCTCCCTAAGTCATTCTACCTCTTTAGTGCCTGAGCTCCACATATTTTTACACACAAGGCGAGTTTTTGCAATGCACACCGCCAATGTGCTGGGGACGGACACCACCACGGTCTCCTTCCACCTGAGCTTTCTCTCCAAAGGGATTTCTCCCGAGACCGCTCCCTTCAGGTGACTTTGCATCGTCCATGCAGAGGAACTGCTTGGCTGGCGGGCCAGAGAGCTAAAGGGTGAGATGATGTTTTATAGGCTCTAGGACGCTGGCTTTGAGAAGCGGGTCAAAAGTCGGTGAGATTTTTATACCTGCTTGTGACCCTCTGCATAGCCAGATATGAAAAATGACAGACATGCATTTCTTACAATTCCACAGGGAAGCAACAAGAGTCAAGGTCAAAAAGGCTACTGGGCAACGGGAGACTGTGGGTAGGAAGACCATGGGGACATTGCCACGGAGCGCGAAGGAGGAAACGGAGATTAGCAGCTTCACAGTCCACCGCAGGAGGACAGCAGGGTAAGATGCTGCTTGAGTTTCCTGTTTCCGTCGCGTGTATCTTAGGAGCTGGCACGAATGGCGGGGAGGCTGGGCCCCAACAGGTCTCGTACTCTTCCAGCAGTGCCCATATGCCCTTCACTCATGGGAGCTTCACCTGCTGTCTGTCTCCCCATTGGCCAGGCAAGCTCCCTGGCAGCAGTGTGCCTGTCCTGGAGCCTGCCAGTGCCCAGAGCCCTGCCTGAGGGCGGGAATAAACAGGGCATCATGGTGCGTGAGGGGCGTCCACACAGTGCCGTCTCTGCGGAAGGAAAACAAGTGGCTGTGTGTAGGCGCTGGCTTGGTCAGCAATGGGATTAAAACAACAGCCATAGACCAGACAGTGCTTCGTGCCTTTCTGAGACATATCGCCAAGTATACTTTCATGTGATAAAAGCATGGTGTAAACAGTACTCTCAGTGCATATGGATCTATGTAAAAGGGGTGGGGTACCTATGCTTAAATTATTTCTGAACAAATACACAAACAATTGGTGATAGCACTTCCCTGCAGGGGTGGAAACAGGGCAAGGGACAGGCTGGGAGAGGAGACTCTGTGAATTAAAAAAAGTGACTGTGTAATTCACTGTTTATACAAAAAGATCAAAACTTAAATACTCAAAGATAGCGATTATAAAGTGCTTTTAAAAGTTTTCATCTGAAAGCATGGTTTTTTCATCAGTAACTCAAATTCTGTGAAATGAAGCAAGAGAAAAGTACATTGTTAATGGTTACCTTGATCTGAATGCTGCTTTATAAAACATCCAAAAAGGAATTAGCAGATGTGGTCGGCACTGAGCGTGAAAGTTGTTCTGAAGGACAAGCCTCTCTGGCGTCATGTCCGACCACACACAGTCAGCTTTCAGGGTCCTCATGTGATGAGGCCGCGTGCACAGGGCTGTGGCTGCCCTGGTGGAAAACCCTAAGAATCACGCATTTCTTTGTGGTTATCTACGCACATATTCTTGGGTATTAGCAGGGGTCAAAACAGCTACGTATCAGACATTCAGAATGTCCTCTAGAGCTTACTTATGAGTAGGACGCAGGAGAAAAACCTGGATGCTTACAACCTCTTCGACCTTCCCAGGGAAAAAGTTCATTTAAAATACTGGTTAAGGGGTTATTAAGATAATGACAAATGACTGGTATCTATCATAAAGATGCAGACAAAGGCTGGAAAGGAAGGAGACCAATCTTAGAGAAGGAAACCTTTAGGAAATATTCACTGCGTACAAAAAATGTCCTTTCGGGCCGGAGGGTTAGCTCAGTGGTTCTGGCGCCTGCCTCGCAAGCACGAGGTCCTGAGTTCGATCCCCGGTAACCACATACAATGCTGGGCGTGGAGACTCACGCCCACCAGCAATCAATACCACATACCACAGCGCCGGGCGTGGTGGCTCACGCCTGTCATCCTAGCACTCGGGAGGCAGAGACAGGAGGATTGCTGAGTTCGAGGCTTGCCTGGGCTACAGAGTGAGCTCAGGGCCAGCCTGAACTACAAAGCGACACCCTGTCTCAAAAAAAAAAAAAAGTCCTTTCCTGGAAATCTCAGAGAAGAGAAAAATCCATTCTTGTAAACATTTTAGAGCATTATGCTGTGACATAGATGAGCTTTAATGGCTGCTAGGATTCTGTAATTTCCCTTTGCTTTTATTTTCCAGTTCTTTCAGAAGCCCTTTCACAGTGTGAAGAAGAGTTTGGTAGCTGACAATGCAAAAGTCACCCCTGTAGCCAAATACCAGACAGTAAATAAAACACAGTAGTGATATAAGTGGACAAACTTCTGGTTGTCATCTTCATTAGCATCAATGGATTTCTTTAAAAGGCTTCCAAATCCACGGTGGAATTAATTTCCATTCATTTCATTAAAATTCTATTTATCACTCCTATTTACTCAGTTTTCAAACTACTTCCTTTCCTATAATAATGAAGTTGAATGCAAAGTCTTCCTAGGATCCGAGACTGCAAAAAAGTTGAAGAGTACGTTTTAAAAAATATCTTTCTATTTTATTGAGCAAACAACACATTAAAAAGCCATTTTAGCCAATCCTGGTGGTGGGAACCTGTAATGCCAGCACTTGGGAGACCACAGCGGAGGATCACCATGAGTTTGAGAGTGGGCTACATAGTAAGTTCCAGGCCAGTCTGTGCTAAGCGCAATGCCTTGTCTCAAAAACAAGGAAAAAAAAAATGAAGAAAGAAAGAAAAGAAAAGCAATTTCAGGGGTCTGGACACATAGCTTGGTGGTGGTAGAGCATTTGCCATAAGACCCTGGGTTCAATCCCCAATGCCATTAAAAAAAAAAAAAAAAAAGAATTCAGGGGCCAGAGATTTAGCTCTGTGGTTCCAGCACCTGCCTGGCAAGCGCAAAGTCCCTGGTTCAATCCCTGGTAACCACATACAATAACACTGGGCATGGTGACTCACGCTCACCAGCAATCAGGACCATATGCCACAGTGCCAGGCATGGTGGCTCATGCCTGTAATTGCAGCACTCGGGATGCAGAGGCAAGACTGCTGAGTTTGAGGCTTGCCTGGGCTACGTAGAGAGCTCAGGGCCAGCTACAAAGCGAGACCCCGCCTCAAAAAAAAAAAAAAAAGAATTCAGATATGACACTTACATATGGTAAATACATTTGCTTTCCAAATAAACTGCTATTTGAATTTTTTTTCCCTGTGAAAGGGACGTTTCCTCTGTCATGACACACGTCAAGCCCAGTCAGAACCTCAGAATGACTCAGACAGTGGGAGCGTGAAGTCTATCTTTTCATTATGCAAGGACTTGCTTAAACAAAATACTGTAATACTGGTTTTGATAAAACCACCACCATTTAGCTGGGCATGGTGAGGCTGCTGCAAGCTGGAGGCCAGCATGGGCTACACGTGAGCTCAAGGCCAGGCTGCACTGTAAAGTGACATCCTGTCTCACAACTTACTGATCTTATTCCGCACAGCTGCTGGAATGTCCATGTTCCCATAATCCCAGCTGCTGGAGATGACATCACGAACAGTTTTCCTGTTCTGTACACCTGTGTATGGCTTGATTCTCCTCCTTTCTACCCATTTACCACAGATAGAAAGGATCAGTTCATTTCCCGAAGCACTGCCGTCTCTGCCCACAGAAGGCAGGCACCCTTCCAAAGAAGGGAGCTGTCTGGGCCTGTGTCCACTGACTGACCAGACCCCACAGGCGCTGCCCTCCCAGGCTGGAGCCCTCAGCCCACCTGTATGGCTGAGCATAGAAAGGTGACGTGTCTGTCAATGGGCCGCCCAGAGGACAGCAGCGCCGCTCTACAAGCGGGACTTCCACACGCAAGCAAGGCGGCAGTAATTAACGAGGACATGATCTGCCTGCTCTGTGATCCTGCACTAATTCTGACAGTTGCTACTGCCCACTGGTTCTCCCCTGCCCCCTTCCAGACAGAAACAGTTTCTCACAAAGGAAAGCTAATGCAAATCTGCTGACTTGCTCAACACATTGGAAAATCCAATTAAAATAATGAGCCAGCTCTCAGTATTCCCTGGCATGAGTTAGATATTCCTCCACTAGTGTGTTAACACTCTCGTGTCTTAGACCTGAGATGGGGAACCTTTTAGAGGCAGGGTGCCCAAACGACAACTCCACGCCTACTTACTTATCACAGAGTGCCAACACTGTAATGAAACCTGAAAACTGAGGTCTGTGTTTACAAAAATAACAATACTCAGCTGCTGGAGCAAACTGGCTCATGTGCCAACAGGGAAGGCTCTGTGTGCCTGCTACGGCACCTGTGCAACTGGTCCACACCACTGCCCAAGAGCAGTGATGGCGAACCTTTCATGATAAGCAGCCCACTGTGGCATGTGTACTGTAGGTTTGCCACCACTGCCCCAGACAATTGTTCTGCTATCATCTTTTTCAGATCTTATCACTTCTGCTTAAAACTCATTTATTTTTTTTGAGACAGGGTCTCGCTTTGTAGTTCAGGCTGGTTCTGAGCTCACTATGTAGTCCAGGCAAGCCTCGAACTCAGCAATCCTCCTGTCTCTGCCTCCTGGGTGCTGGGATTATAGGCGTGAGCCACCACGCCCAGCTTAAAACTCATTCTTGCTTCTTGCTAAAATGAGTTGAAATCCAAACTCCCAGTTCAGTCTTACCCTACCTGTCCACTGCCCTCCTACCCATCCCCACCACTACGGAATTCTTCCTGCTTCTTGAGCCCCTGAGCTCTCTCCGCCTGGGCACACGCTTCAGTGTCCGTCTGCGACACCCTCCACTGGCTCATGGCAGAGCCTCTGCCTGCCCCAGGGCCTTTCCTCGGTGAGGTCTCCACATCCAGAAGGTCTCTTCTCAGCCTCCCCTAGTCTCCGGGAGCGGCAGAGTAGCTGACTTTCAGAGGTCCTCGCTCACCACTTCGTGTCTGTTCCCTGACTGACCACAACAAAGTCTGGGGACGGGCTGGGTCTGCGTGGCCCACACCCTGCGCCACATCAAACTCCCAGCACAACCCCGACATTCATATATGTGAAATAAAAGGCTCCCTGACTAAGATAGTGCAGGAATGGATTCTCCAAAGTAGGACAGCAGTTCTGAGGCCTGCAGGGTGCCAGAACCTGGACCGGTTCCCGTCTTCCAGGAGTGCTGAGCACCAGGGTGCGGGAGGGGCCCTGCAGGGTCCGAACACTTCTGGGAGCTGGCCGGGGTGATGGGCATGGAACCTCCCTGCCACGCCATCAGGCTTCGTCCGACAGCTGGGGGAGAGGGAGGGGGGGAGGCCACCTGTGCTGGACTGGATGCCACCTGCGCCTGGCTCTGGCAGCAAAGGCCAGCTCTTCCTTCAGTCTCTGCCACTCAACTTGAGCAGTGCAAGAGATCAGGAAAGGTGCCGGATCAGGAGCCACAGGCGCTTTTCACCATTTCCTGAAACACTGCAAAGGCAGGGGAACAAAAGATAGGACAGAAACGGGAAAGCAATGGGAATGCTTCAGACAGGATATTCTGGAGCTGTCAGAAATGAAATCATGGAGCCGAGGTGGCTGTGCAGCCCCTTAGGGACCTGCGGTGGCAGCAGGGAAGACACGATCTTTGCTACCTGGCCTTGCCTGGCAATGTCTGGGCGGCCGATGCATCCACCGAGGAAAAGGTCTTCAGCTACTGTCTTAGAAGACAGGAGAGCACCCTAAAAATACAGGAATAAGTGGAAAACCAGGACATAAAGTGGGATTTTAGTATGAAGTCAATGTTGTTAAAATTTCGTATAACTGAAAAATAATACAAGAAAAATGATACGCACAAGAAATGGTTAGAAGATACCCTATATGTGAATCCCTTGACAGTGGATCAGATGGTTTTTAATCTTCTTTCTCGTTTTCCTAGTTTTTAATAATGAACTAGTACAATCTTTTGTATTCAGAAAGTTAGTAAGAGATACGACAGAGAAACACAAGAGGGCGATAGAACCAACCAGTGGCCCACTTCCTGTCCAGCTTCTCTCCCTACCCTCCCACCCGGCTGTCTCACCCCTCTGCTCCCTCTCTGGGCAGGTCTCCAGCTAAGTGGCTCAGGCTGGCTCTGACCTCATCGCGTTGCCAGGCTGGCCTCAAACCCAAGGCGACCCTGCTGCCTGGGCCCCCCACGTGCGGGGATGACAGAGGCGCAGCCTCACCCCGATTTCTCCCATTATCGCCACAGGACACAGACAGATCAGAGGCTGCACCGAAAGAAGTGAGGGCAGTGAAGGTGGAGGAGGAGCAGCTTCCACACAACGGGCACGGGCCTGGGTCTGTCCCCGGATGACGTTTTGTGCTGTGGTTTTCAAAGTGTGGCCCTGGGACCGGCTACATGGCAGCCCTGGTAAACTCGCTCAGCAGCACTGAAACCCCCGATCTACTTCATCATAAACTCTGCAGATGAGAACTAATGACCTAATTTTTTTTTTTTTTTTGGATACAGGGCCTCGCTTTGCAGTACAGGCTGGCCCTGAGCTCACTATGTAGCCCAGGCAAGCCTTGAACTCAGCAATCCTCCTGCCTCTGCCTCCTCGTGCTGGGATGACAGGCGTGAGCCACCATGCCCGGCACTGTGGTATGTGGTATTGATTGCTGGTGGGCCTGAGTCTCCACGCCCAGCATTGTATGTGGTTACCGGGACTGAACTCAGGACCTTGCGCTTGCCAGGCAGGCCCCGGAACCACTGAGCTAAATCTCCGGCCCCTAATGACCTAATTTAAGAAGCTTTCCAAGTGAAATGGTTCAAGGTGGACTTAGAGAATCACTGCTGTAGCCTACAGGCTCTCCAAAACAGAAAAAAACCCAAAATTTCAGGAGGGAGGAACTCCAAAGAAATCACTTGCCTAAGGTCTAAGACATAAGACTGACTAAGACATAGGACAGCAGTGCCTGAGTCCCCTGAAGAGTCTGTGAAAGGCCCAAAATAAAGCAAGAACCACAGCAGGTGTGGTAACACATGCCAGTAAGCCCAGCACTCAGGAGGCTGAGGCAGGAGGACAGTTGTGTTCCAGGCCAGCCTGGGCTACACAGTGAGTTCAAGGTTAGCTGAACTAGTCTGTCTCAGAAGGCAAACACACACACACACAAAAAAAAAACCCGTGAGAACTGGCTCACACTCTGTGCTAGAAGGATTAGGTGAGAATGAATTTAAATAGAACCCATAGTTTCATTGGAGTATTAGAGAAAACAAGTAAATGTAGGTGTATGAGGGAATATGAGAATTCCTTAACTTAAAATAATCCAATTAAATTTTTTTTTCCATACAGGGTCTTGTTTTGTAGTTCAGGCTGGCCCTGAACTCACTGTGTAGCCCAGGTTAGCCTTGAACTAACAGAAATCCGCCTGCTTCTGCCTCCCGCATGCTAGGACTACAGGTGTGACCGGCACCGTGATATGTGTGGTACCTGGGATTGAACTTGGGAATTTGCACTTGCCAGGCAGATGCTGGAACCACTGGGCTAAATCCCTGGCCCATGCAATTAGATTTGCCTAATTCAGTGTGAGTAAATGGTGGGTTAGAGTTAACATCATCTCCTATGTCAAGTGAAAATGAAAGCTCTATGCTCCTCCACCTTACACGCCTTACACGTGGCATCTGATTTCATCCGAGGAAATCACATGGGGAAGACAATGGCTGAGATCTATAAGGCCAAGATAGCGAGAAAGCCAAGGAACACGCCTGCAGAGTCCAGCCCTGGCTTGAAAGTCATCTTAATCAACCGCAAGGATTTCTGTCATGCGCCTCAATGGTGACCAGAGCTCACGATCGACTTTCAGGCCTTCCCTTTCATTTCCACGCATGTGCTCTGCAGGCTGCTGTCTGAACTGAGCAGCGCCATATTGCAGTGACGTCACCTCAGACTCCTGCCTTCACCGCACACCCCACGTACATCATCCACTGGTTTGCAACCCACAACTGAGGAAGCGCCTCAGCACAACCAAGGCCTCACTAATTAGCATGTCTACATGGGCACACAGGGCCCCCACACACTGGGAGGACGCCAGTCCTCTCAAAGGAACCCCACCCTCTTTCAGCTGCTGAGGGAAGACAACCACGTGCTGTCCCTTTGCTTGGACGACTCTGCCCTGTCCACGTGGTCTGTCTGCATGTTCTCCTGTGTTTGTTCACTCATTTATGCATGTAGTTTATCTTCGTCCTAAACTGACTATGTAGCTCAGGCTGGGCTCGAACTCAAAGTGATCCCCCGCCTCAACCTGCTAAGTGCTGGGATTACCAATGTGCCTCACCACACCCAGCTGCCACCATGTTTTAGAACTCCTTGTACTTGATTCTCATTGAAGTTTTCAGAATTCAAGGAATCCCTCTAAAATTCTACAGTAATGGAAAGGCAGAGATCCATGTAGGATGCTGGCCTGGCATGAAGGAGGGCCGGGTGCCACGCAGGCCAGCTCTTCCCTGAAGGCTTCCTCAGCATCCACTCGCCAGCGCCCTGGGCAGAGAACGAGGAGGCGTGGCTGTGCTGACGCAGCCTGGGAAGCAGCGGGCAGAGGAGCGGACTCGGCTGACCACCCTGCTCGGCCGCTCCGGCTCCCGACACCCGGCTCTCCACAGCTCAGTTGCTTCTCTCATGCCACTGGGCGGTACGTCAGTAAACAGGTCCGTTAATTTTTTCAGCAGCATGTGGTACGATGTTCCTACACCTCAAGACTGGATGTGTGGGCTATTTCTTCATCTTATACTTAGAGATTCTAAAGGCCACATAGGGCAAGATCTGAAATTACAAAAGAGGCAAAAGATGAGAAGCGACCACCCGAGAAATAATCAGAAATAACACAATGAACTACAAATGCCATACAAATAAATTCTGGAAGAAGTAAAATACAACAGCGACAACAACGGCCTTCAAAAGAAGTTAACATGACAAAATGGAATGGATACTTTGTACAGAAAAATATCTAAATTACCATATTTCAGAGCTGTTCAAAGAGAAACTAACATTTTATAGAACAGAAAGTTTGTGCTCAAGCAAACGAGGAAGAACTGAACTGGACAGGTCTGCCACTGTCCCAGCCGTTAACATTCAAAAGCGCACTGTTTGTCTCCGGGGAAGCAGGCAGCACATCCCCACGCGGTCTGCGCAGCACTCAGAGCGTGGAGGAGCTGGGATCTGCTCTTCCTCCAGCCCGAGGGAGCCAGAGGCACCGGGGCGGCCACTGAGTGGGACAGGGTGTGGCAGCTCGGAGCGCTGCCTGGAGCGGGCCAGCCTCAGCCATCCTGCTGCTCAGTCCCCGGGGGCACTGCCGGCAGGTGTCAGGGGTGACGACTGCAGGTACACACACATTCCGAGGCAGCACTGTGCGCAAATATGAAAGCTGCTGGAGACAGCAGCTAGGAAGGGGGCAAGGCCACCGCTTCGTACGGAGAATGCAGATCAGAGAAGCGAATGTGGAGCAGACGGACAGAATTCTGAGCCACAGGAAACACCTGCACTTACTCTCCATAAGGAACCTCCAGATATGGGTCTGGAGAAACCTGGCGGCTCCTGGGGCGGGGCCTGCAGAGAGAGAGGTGACCAGGCAGCTTTATGTGACAGCCTACGTCCAGAGGGGCCCAGGCCTTGAGCGGCCGTGGACTCCAGATGCCTGGGTGCAGACGCTGGCTCTTACGCCTACCTAACACCATCACTCGGTTTTCTGGGCTGCTAAACAAGGGCAACTACGGTCAGGATGAGGGAGAGTCGTGTGAGGTGTGAATAAAGCCATTTACAGATGAAACCCAGACGAGACAGCACTGCCCACCCAATATTCCTTTTCCTCCCCTCCGCTCTCCTCCCTGGTCCTGTGCAGCGAGGTGCGGTGGGCGGGGAGCTGAGCATCTAGGGAGCTGTGCAGTCCGTCCTCTGTGGTCACCTGGCCAGTCTCTCCCCTCCCCCACCCCGGGCGGAGCCTCCTGGCACCTGTGAGTTACTGTTACCGGTGAAACAGACTCAGCGAACATGTGATGTGAGCAAAACAGACCATCACCACATGGACCACCAGGAATGTAGGCTAATGACTGCAGCAGACCCTGGTCTGCTCTAACGAAATGGAGAAAGCACTTCCAACAGTGCCTGGCAAGTAGTTAACATGGCACAAGCATAAGCTGGTGTTGCTATCATTTCACAAGCAAAAGCCATCATAAAAATAATGATGATTTTGTGTGTCTGAAGATGGTCTGAGGGTGAGGCCAACCCCCCCTTTTACTCTGGGTCTAACTATGTTGTCCAGACTGTGCTTGAAGTTGTAAACTCAAGAAATCTTCCTGCTTCAGTCTCCAGAATATCTGGGACTATAGGCTGTCCTTAAAAAAAAAAAAAAAAAGAAAAAGACATGTTGATGAGCAAATGTTAGGGACACAGCAAGCATTCCAGTGTCATTTTCCTGGAAATTCAAACATCTCCTACAGTTCATGAAACTCTCCTCCAAACCAGATGTGGTGGGACATGCCTGCGAACCTAGTACTCAGGAGGCTGAGGCAGGAGAATGCCAAGAGTTTGAGGCCAGTCTGGCTACATGGTTAGTTTGAGGCCAGCCTAGAAGAGTAAGACCCTGTCTCAAAACTCACCAAAAGAAACTCTCCAGCAGCAAGTGACTAGTTTTTTCTTTTCCTGTGTTTCCCTTGCACAGACCTATAGCTCTAACCAGAAGGATCTCCTAGTTTGAGAGCACTGTTTTGTTGAACCCACCGCTCAAATTCAGTAACACCTGACAATCACATATCACACCCAGAAATTTAAAATTCACAGACCAGACACACAATCCTACTTAGAATGCATTATTCTGAATCCTGTTTCAGACAGTTTAGTAAGAGTTTTAAAAAGCCCAGACAAGCAGAGCTGTTCACTCTTGTAATCCCAGCACTTGGGAGGCTGAAGCAGGAGGACTGCTTGTCATCCTGGGATCCATAGTGAGTTCAAGACTAGCTTAAACTACATAGTGAGACCTTGTCGCAAAAAAGCAAAACAATGAATAAAAAAGCCCACACAAATTTTAAATTCAACTTGGAGTAGTTATGAATTTCTGTATAGTCAATATACATGAGAGAAAGTTGAGCAGTACTCATGTGAAACTGAAATGATTAGTAGGATCTAGTTATGTAAGAAATTCTGTTTATCCTACTAAGTGATTTTTCAGTTTTATTTAAATGGTCCCAAGATCTGTCAACCTAACCCCTTCCCCTCAAAAAAGCTTGTGTAAGACATGATGGCACACAACTGTGGTCCCAGCTACTTAGGAGCCTGAGGCAGGAAGAGAGCAAATTTGAGAGCAGCACAGGCAATTCAGCAAGTCTGTCTCAAAATAAAAACAAAATAAGTATTGTTGACTCCCGTCAGTGGTTGAGTGCCCTTTGGCTCAATCTCATACCTGGGGAAAACACACACACACACACACACACACACACACACACACACAGCTTAAAAGTATATGTGTATTATCTGGACATGGTGATACAGGCTTGCAATCCTAGACTTTGGGAAGGGGATGGAGGAGAAGCACCCTGAGTTTGAGGCAGCCTGAGTTCCATGTGAGTTCAAGGCCGCCTGAACTACAAGAGCCCCCCTGCCCGGCCCCAGCAGCACACACGAGTGTTTAATTACAAGCAGTGGCCAGAGACGTCACTGGGGGTATTACATGGCATAGGGCATGTATACTCCCTCACCCTGCGAACACAGAAAAGCTAGATTTTGAAATCTATGTCAGCTCAAGGATTCTGGGTAAGACTCCCACGTAGAAGAGGTCTGTAACTATCTATCTATATGTCAGATACAGAGGAGGAAAGAGAGCCATGTGGAATTGCTCCGGATTCCTACACAGTACCTGGTAGTGAAGGGTGTCAGGGTACGAGCAGATGCCTAGCAGGTCAGACACTGAGAACTTCCAAGTTTGGACTATGGTTTGTAAGCCGATGAGCTTCTCACCACATGCTGTACAGTTCAGGGCACAGGGAACTACCCACTGGGCTCTGAGCCCTCCCACCCTCTCTTCCCTTGTCAATACTTCAAAGAACCTGAGAAACAATTGGTGTGACAGAAATCTAGATCGAATGCACCCATTTCCAGCTCGTCTCACTAAAGGAGCAAAAGAAGGAACATGTGAAAGAAAGGTCCTTAACCTAAACCACAATATTCTGCAATTTGAAACTGCGAACAGGCAACACTACGCAGCTGGAGAAGTCTTTGCTTCAACAGCACTGAAGCAATAACTGCCTTCCAACTGCTAATGGCGCTCGGCTCTTGGGAGAGTACAGCCCGGCCCGAAGGCCTGGAGCAGCGCAGGCACAGGGGTCTCGCTGGCTGGACGAGAACTCCTCCGGGCGCCTCTCCTGTCTGCAGAAAGGACTGAAGTGGGCTCTGGAACCGCTGCTACAGCGGGAGCGTGTGCTGTCAAAGGGTTTTCCTCCGCCCGCGGGGAGGAACTGCAGTCCATCACTGACTCCTTGCCTGTCCCCTTTTGCGGTCTGGAGAAAGAAACGGGTGCAGCTCTGCTGACTCCTCTGCTTGCCTGCCGGGTTACAGGCGCTGCGGCCTGGGGCGGGACAGAGCAGGCCCAGCCAGTGCGGACTGGCAAGTAATGATTTTAATACTTTCCTTTAATGATTTTTAAAAAAGAATATCATTTGGGTTCTATATCATTTTGTATATTTAATGAAATAAACAACAAAACTTTTAATAGCTAAAATGAAGAGCAGTTTACTTTCGTTCTTCACAAAGAAGCCACGTTGGAAAGAAAGGCTTGATCACTCGTATGTAACGGCTCACGGGTCACCTGGAGTAGAAGAAATGGAACACACGGGTACGGCGGCACGGAAGGGTATGCTCCCGGAACGACAGACAGTCTGCAGTGTCGGAAGCCAGCACTCATTTGAAAGCATCTTTAAACAGAGGAAGAACAAGTTTAGAGACTGGAAACCAGCTGAAGCAGTAGTTCTGCCAGGTGCAATGGCACACACCTGTCAGCTCAGCACAGGGAGACTGACGCTGAGTTCGAGGCCAGCCCGGGTGAGACAACAAAACCCTGCGTCACCAACCAAAGCTAAAACCAGAAAGGAGTTCTAATAACTTTAAAAGAAATTGTCACTATGCCCTCAACATATGCTACAGGTACTTCCGGTTCTTACGTGTACATATGGCACTAGAATGCGAACTGGAAGAGGATGAGGCCCTCATGGTGCTCTCTGCATGGCTGTGTGCCTTCTGCCCTGGCACAGTGCTCAAGGGGAAACTCAGGGAACGAACGAGTGCTGAGTGAGCACAGCCAGGGGGATGCTCCACTTTACAGAAGCAAAGAAACAGACTCAGAACCCAAGTAACCTGTCAACGCCAGACAGGTGAGAGGCCGCCCAGGACCCCTGACACTCAGACTTAAAACCACACTATGAACAAATGCAAAATAACCAGATGCTGTAGATCCGTCTCACCACTAAGAGGCAGCATTTCCTTGGCACAATTAAACAGGTCAAAGTGCTGGGCTCAAGTAGCTGTCATCTTCTCAAAAACAGTGAGCACCCAGAATTCATCAGAAGAAGACTGGCTTACAAAACACAGAGGGAGCAAAGGGAAGGGGTTCAGGAGGGCAGTCAGCTGTCTCAAGGGAGCCAGAGGTGTCTAGGAGCTTGACTTTTGCACTGTGCATCTGTTTTACACTGAAACATTTATAAAACAATGTTTTATTAAACACTTTCTTCTTTTACCTCCCAGATGAAAATTTGATGGCTTATTCTTAAACTTATTTTGAAAAAAATGATACTTGAAAAATGGTGAAAAAAATAGGAGGGCGCTTGTACCCATCGATCAGTTCCCCTCAGCAGCAATAGCTTCTGCAGCATATTATTAAAGTCAAGAGACTGATAACAGCACAAGGCAAGTGGCTTACCTGCTGGCCATCTTTGAATTCCACCAGAATCTGAATTTTACATGTGCTTCTTTAAAAAAAAATGTCTTACAGGGTGTGCTGATGCATGCTCTGACTCCAGCACCCAGAGGCCGAAGGCTACACAATAAACTCAAGGGCACTGCACATGAGACCTTGTCCTAAAACATCAAATCTAATCAATCCCACCCAACCCGGACAAGTCTTTATACCTAATGCCTATAAAAAGCCCAGTGCCTCAGTGTACCTCAGCAAGCTGCAGGAGTGAGCAATCCAGGGAGGAGAGGTGCGAGCAACATGCCACACTCGGTATCCCGAAAAGCCAGCTCCATAGGATGGCCATGTGGTGTGCAGCTGGCCAGACACTGGGACAGGGCTGTCAGAGCCTAGTTCACACTCCTCCCCAGTGTGCTGCTTTGGTCCCCTGGTACAGAGCACTGAGGTGTACTGTTTGTCCTGGGTTTCCATTATAGTTTGCCTTTCTGTTTTCCTTCTGTTTCCTTTTGGAATAGAAATGTTCATGCTATGACTGTTCCAACACGCATGTGCACACACATTATGCAGAATGGAGGGCCTCATGTATGACAGATAAGACTACTTACCCAGAACTGTATTCCTCACCCTCTTTTATTTATTGGTAAGATTTGGAAAAACTCTCTAGTAGGCACTTGTTAAGTTGCCAGGCTGGCCTCAATTTGTGATCTTCCTGTCTCAGCCTCCCAAGTAGCTGGGATTACAACACCACACCACTACCACTGTGGTTTCTTAAAAGTCTGTAACTTTCTTTTGTTTTTACAGGGGCTCAGGCCGAGTATGAGCCTCGGAAGAGACTTTGGATGTGGACTTTTGAATAAATAGCTAAAAGTCCAAGACTCTTGGGGCTATCAGTTGGATTCTTGGGCATGGCGGTGCATGCCTGGAGTAATGGGATTCAGAAGGCTGAGGTGGGGGGACTGCCAGGAGTTCAAGGTCAGTCTGAACTACACAACAGGGGCCCATCCTGAAAAGAAGCCAGCTGCGTTCATATGGAGATCAGCACGTATGTGCACTAGGCACGCGCAGTCCAGGGCATCTGTGTGGGTGACATGGCTGCAAGAGCTCAGCGTGGCTCAGGGCAGTGTGCGTGGTGAGTGCAGCACGGAGCGGGGCGCAGGAGCCCCGGGACCATGCGAGCTCAGGCCAGCCATGCACAGTAGTGCTCTGGACACACGAGGCGTCCTGGCAAAACGCCCGCCGCAAGGCCGAGCTTCCCTGGGCGAGGCACTGTCAGGGCCTGCTTTCCGTCGCTCTTCACACTGCCACTGGCGCCCTCCCGGCCGAAAGGCAGGCAGCCCTGGGCACGGGCAACGTCAGGGCCTCTTCTGAGGACGACACAGGCAAGCAGCCTCAGACTTACTCGAGTACCACAGGCTGCTAGGCTCCAAAACTGAGGAACGTTAGGCCCTACGTGCAAAATTACCCTTTTTCAAGTTTCTGAAAAGAAGAGATATTTCTATATTTGATATTTTCTTTCGGATTAGCTGATTTAACGTGCAGGTCTAAATCAGTGGCATAAACTACCAATTAGAATTGAAATGTCCAGGAACACAGGTACACACACACATACACAGACACACAAACACACAGACACAGATACACACACCCAGCACAAGGTAAAAGACCATGCTGACTGATGGAAGATTCAGGTTAAGAGGCTGGAAAGCAGACCTCATCTTCAGTGTGGCTGTCTTCACCTGTGAGCTATATCCAATGTATTTCTGACAAGATGATCACCTCAGGCCACAGGAGCCTCTGACTCCATGAGTGACTGACCCAGGGGAAGGACGACATTTTGAGCTTCAGATGCGGGATTTCAAGGTGACAAAGATGCAGTGCTGCAGACTGGGAAGGAAGGGGGCCCTTCTCCAGCCAGGCTGCTGAGAGGTCTGACACAAATCATCTGGCCCCTTCTGATAGCCTTGGCCCCATCTCTCCGGGACAAGAGACCGGATTACATTTACGTATGAAGGAATGTGATGGCTCTTAGACCTTTTCATCAACACAATCCCCCAGTGCACACGCTTCGGTGGCGCTACACAGCAGGAGCCTTCCACGTGACCAAGTGTGAGGGTGTGGGGGTCTGGGGGCTTGGCACCACCTGGTGACAGCACAGCTGGCACACAGAGTTCACTGGTCACCATGCCTGCCTGCCTGGACCTCCATCCAGTGCCCTCTGTTTCAGGAATTCTTCCCGCCATCACCTTCTAAAACTACAGTCGTAGAAACTGCAAAACCTCTGAGGGGCTGAAGCACAGGGATCGACAGAGGCTCATCATCAGTGATCAAGAACCAAAAAGCACAGCCGCCATCTCCACGTCACTGAGACACAGCACTTGTGGGGTACGGGCTGATGTGTGTTGAGATGGTATTTCTCACTCTTTTAGCCAATTATGTTGCTAAAGATTACCATCTTTTGCTGTTTCTTGGGACAGGGTCTTGCTATATAGTGCAAGCTGCCTTGAACTCACTACGTGGCTCAAGCTGGTCTTGAACTCAGGATGATCCTCTGGCCTCAGCCTACCGAGTGCTGGGATTACAGGTGTGCACCACCATGCCCAGCAAGACTGTCTTTTTTTTTTTTTTTTAAATCAGTGTTAGAATATCAAAGAGAGTTTAGGTTATGTAGTTTCTCTAGGCTTCAATAAATCCACCCTGCTGTTAGCTGGGTACAACACAGATCCTAGGAAATTCACAATGGGATTTTGGTTAAATACATGACCTCTGCACTGCATACACTACAGAGCTTTTCATCTTCATGTTTTACCCCTAGAACTGAGGGCCTGAGTAGTGAATTGTTCTTTTGCATGAGATGTGATCAAAGAAAGACAGCAAATGTTTTTATTCATTTGTTGCAGTGAAATATTGTCTCTGAAACAGCAGAAATTTACTTTCTCGCAGTTCTGGAGGCTGGAAGTCAAAAGTCAGGTGTCAACAGCCCTGTGTCCCCCCGGAGACCCTTCGAGACTCATTCCTCACCTCCTTTAATCTCTGTGGTTAGAGGCCACCCTAGGTGACCTTGGCTTGTCTATGTGCCCAATATTTACATTTAAAAATGTGCTACAATAAAAGAAACACTGCATTAATAGTCCTAAAAATACTCCCCGCTCACTCTGAACACTTGAATCACTCTTGCCACGTTCTGAAGCAGTTTTGAAGTCATCTTCAGTGTCTTTAGCTGCCCATGGGGGCTGCCTCAATGTCCTGAATAAGTTCAAGATATTTACTGTTAAGGTTGTTACGGCTTTTCAGAAGAGCTGGGATTTGCATGGCATCAGAAATTGCCATAAATATTTGACAATAATGAAATTTAACAATATAGTGAATGCTTAAATAAAACAATCTATTAAAGTCAAAGGCATGTTGTCTTTAACCTCCCTTGAAATGTTTCCTCTCCAAACACATCTATGCCATTGTGTCCGGCAACACAGCTTTTGTGACAGTCAGTCCGACCCTCCTGTGAGTTATGAAGTGGCTTACCAGATTTTTCAGCAGTGTGGACAGTTCCTTTGTAAGAGTAGAAAACTTGACAAAAGCAGTGCCAAGATCGGGGTTGTCTCGACTTAAAAAATTACTCCCAAACTTATCAAGCACTTGTGCATAGTTTTCTTCGTTTTGTACATGGTCTAAAAAAGAAAAGGAGTATTAGCTGTTATTTGCCAGAGTAAAGAGTTATTCTAAACAGTGGATCTCTAGAAACTCAAAAAGGAAAGGAGGGAGGAACCACACCAGTTATTTACTGAACACAACCAGGTGGACAGCAATAAATGCAATGTTCTGATTCTCTCATCTCATGGAAATCCTCCTGCCTCAGCCTCCTGAATACTGGGTTACAGGTGTGTGTCACCACATGCGACTGTTCTCATTCCCCTGAAAAGTTTTTTTTTTCTTTCTCTTTATAGCATTTAGTTCATTTATGTCCAATTATCCTACTAACTCCTCGTACACAGAAGGGTCACATTTTCAGGCAATTAAGAAACTCAAGGAAATTTTCCTTAGAAGACCAACCTTGGGATGCAAAGGAAAAATCACGTGTTGTAGGACATTTCTTTCTCTACAGTTAACGTTGGTTTTCTTTAAAGCTAGCCAAGCACTTTGCACACACAACCTCTTGGTGCAAACATTCTGGCTCTGTCCTGAGACCTGGCCTTACCGCCCATGAGCTTGCTCCTGCATCCGCGTAACTTCCACGACTGCTCCCCCTGCTGGCAGGCAAGTAGCCTGTGTTTACGGGGAATGCCCTCCTCCTCCCTGAGCGCTTGCTTTCCAGCGTGTACAGCGAGGCTGATGTCCACCTCGCAGGGACGGCACGGTGAGGAAGTGACATCCAGCCCGGAAGTTCTCAGGAGAGCCAGGCCTCCGCAGGAACTCTCACCTCCCTGAAGCGCTTTCTTCCCTTGGCTTCCAGGACGTCCGCCTGCCTCGCTGTCCTCCTTCCCCACGGCTGCTCACTCCTCACCTGACTAACCTCGCTGTGCCGGCAAGCCCCTCTCTGGGGCTGATTTTTCTCACCACTATGCACGCCCCGTGGCTCTCACTGCACTGACTGTACTTTGGAGGCTGGCCTTCACCCCTCGGTGATCCGTCTGACTCGGCCCCCTGTGCTGGGGTTACAGAGGTGCTATACTATGCCTGCCTCAGGCTCAGAATATGTTTATTAGCTGACAGCTCACACGAGGAGATCCCTAACCCAGACCTACCCCTAAAAACACACGTGTATGTCCAGTTGCCTATATACTGTCTCTACTTCACACCCTTAAAAAGTACCTGATTCTTTGAAACCATCCTTTTCTCCACAGTGCCTTATCTCAGTCAAGGGCAAAAAACATTCTTTTTTTTTTTTTTTAAGACAGGGTCTTGTTTTGTAGTTCAGGCTGGTCCTGAGCTTGCTATGTAGCCCAGGCAAGCCTCGAACTCAACAATCCTCCTTGTCTCTGCGTCCCAAGTGCTGCGATGACAGGCTTGAGCTACCAAGTCTGGCATTTGTGATGTGGTACTGATTGCCAGTGGGTGTGAGTCACTGTACCTGGTATTGCTGTATGTGGTAACCGGGGATCGAACCAGGGACCT
Source organism: Thryonomys swinderianus (assembly GCA_004025085.1). Taxonomy (NCBI): domain Eukaryota; kingdom Metazoa; phylum Chordata; class Mammalia; order Rodentia; family Thryonomyidae; genus Thryonomys; species Thryonomys swinderianus. The sequence continues at coordinate 12,292 of PVIC010017435.1, read as the reverse complement.
TGTGCTTGCTAGGCACGTGCAGGAACCACTGAGCTAAATCTCTGGCTTGCAACTTTTTTTTTTTTTTTTTTTGAGACAGGGTCTCGCTTTATAGTTCAGGCTGGCCCTGAGCTCACTATGTAGCCCTGGCAAGCCTGGAACACAGCAATCCTCCTGTTTCTGCCTCCCAAGTGCTGGGATTACAGGCCTGAGTCACCATATCCGGCACTATGGTATGTGGTATTGATTGCCGGTGGGCATGAGTCACCACGCCCAGCATTGTATGTGGTTACTGGGGATTGAATTTAGGACCTTGCACTTGCGAGGCAGGCGCCGGAACCACTGAGCTAAATCTCTGGCCTGGCAAATAACATTCTTAAGAGCTGTCATGCCAAACTCATCAAGTCATATTAATTTTCTTTCTCATAACCCAGATATAATCCATTGACAAATCCTTTTGCCTCTACTTTTAAAATACATCCTCAATTTGACGACTTCCTACATTCTCATGCTAACAACTTTTATCCAACATCATCTCTTGCCTCTGGCCTCTTTTTAAATTACTCTTGTTTTGTTATTATTTATGAAAGTCTCTTACAGAGCCCAGGCAGATTTCCCAACAAGCTGGACTTACAAGCCAGTGCTCAGTGTTGAGCTGGGTTCGATGAATTCCTTTTCAGAAAGTTAAGTACAGTGGTCCCTTGAGTTACAATTGGAACTTTAGTTTTAACTTATGACCAAAGTCTTGAGTTAGGACCCGGAAGAAAGCCATCTGTGCTTCCAGATGGTCTCAGATACAGATTTAACCCTTAAAGAGCTCTGGAAGGAGCATTACAACATCCTTTCCTGTGTGAGGTTAGTTGAGAAACCCCGGACAAAGTCTGTCTCAGGACACCGAGATCTGCCTGTAACAGGAGAAAGGCTCTGGAGGCTGTGCAGAGGAGCCTGAGCTTCACATGACCACCTGGAGTTAGAACCGGCCCTTGAGAAGGACTTGAGTTCGTAAGTCAGTGGTCGGCTGTGTTCCCTCTGGAACACCGTGCTGGGAGCAATGGCACTGGGGAAACAGAGCCTGTGGCTCTGGACTGGGGAAACCAGGAAGGAAGTGTTACAGGAGTCCGGTGAGCAGCAGCCTCCTAAACATCAGCTCATGAAACATTCATGACGCCTGCAGTGGCTGTCAGATTTCTGGCTGAGATGTCAAGAGAAGGAAAAAAAATGCAGCTCTGATTACTGCCCAAGTCCACACAGAAGCGGCTCAGAAAAACAAAAGAAAGGCTACGTCAGCTGCCAGCCAGGGTGCAAACATAGCCTCTCCCTCATCTGCCACAGCAACTCCTGCTACCCTCTGTCTCATTGCTGAGATCGTTTCAGTTAACAATTTTTTTCTGAGGTACAGGGAATTGAACTCAGGACCCTCTTTGCACTTCCCAGGCAAGTCGGTGCCACTGAGCTACATCCCTGGCCCTTCAGTTAACTAACTCTCTTTGGTCTTTTTTTCCTGTGGATTTTGGAGACAAGTGTTTTACTACGTAGGTCAGGCTGGCTCTGAACTCACTATGTAACCTAGGCAGGCCTTGAACTCATGGCGATCCTCATGCCTCAGCCTCCCGGGTGCTGGGGTTACAGGGATCTGCCACCAGACCCAGCTCTTTTGAGCCTTTGGAGGCCACTGAAAAACAGATGTTCACGCTACCAAGGAAAACACCTCAGTGGTAAACATTAGTGCATGGGGTTTGTCTGTTTCCTTGAAGCTATGTTTCAAGTCAAATACATACAAATGTGGACGTTAAAAGACCACCCACGTATTGATCATCCTGCTTAAGAAATAAAATATTATAGGATAGTTCCTCAATCTCCCATCCCTACTCCTGCATTCGATTCCAATCTCTTCCTTTCCTCCCCAGCAGGAACCTCATCCTGAGGTGCAGCTTCACGTGGAGGTTAGAGAAGACCTCGCAGCTTGGAGTGCCGGTGGGGGAAAGATCACTGCACAGCTGAGACAGAAATGAAAGTGGTTAGAAGACAGACAAGCCCGCGGAAGAACACGGTGAATGTGGCTGTTTCTCTGACCCAAATGCCTTCTGTGACATCATGGACCACCCTCACCGAACAGGCAGGAACAATTATGTTTATTAAGGAGAAGAAAACGTGGCCTGAGGGAGGCCAAGAGTGAAACTGGATGAATATCTACAAGACAAGTCAGAGAGCCTGTAGGTTCTGTTAACGCTGTAACAGAGACTGTTACTCTATTCTAGAATATGTACAGAACCACCATTATCCTACACACACACCCCTGTATGACACATCTCTCATTTTCTAGTGGAGATGTATTTTATACTACACAAGTTTAGTAAAGCTTGTTTTGAGATAATAGAGTAGAAATGCTGGAATTTAAAGGTGAAGTACTTAAAATAGTGCCTGCTGCCAGTGGCCCAGACTCCAAAACATCAGCCATTATTTTCTCTACAAGTGTGACTGGCTATAACACAGAGCCCTATGTAATGTCCAGCAGCATAAGAACATAGGTCTCATGTGTCTGAAGTATTTTAAAACATACAAATATGTAAATTTTTTTTTTTTTTTGAGACAGGGTCTCACTTTGTAGTTCAGGCTGGCCCTCAGCTCACTATGTAGCTCAGGCAAACCTTGAACTTAGCAATCCTCCTGCCTCTGCCTCCCGAGTGCTGGGATTACAGACGGTAAGCCACCACGCCTGGCACTGTGATATGTGGTATTGATGGCTGGTGGGCGTGAGTCACTACGCCCAGCATTGTATGTGGTTACTGGGATTGAACTCAGGGCCTTGCACTTGTGAGGCAGGCGCTTGAACCACCGAGCTAAATCTCTGGCTCTGTAAATGTAGTTTTTAACAGCATTATACCGTGGTATCTCAGTTCACAAACATTTTGTTTGTGAATATCATGGCTGCCGAAGAGACCATTTGGTATAATTTTGTTTTTAATTTCAAGTTCTGCATCAGGTGATGAACAGGGCCGCAGCCATCTTTTCTGGAGTCGTGGGATGAACAGAGAGTTCAAGAACTTAGGCACTACTGCATATCTCACAACGACAATTTGCTAAAACGTTTGTACAGAGCCACAACAGACAGGGTTATAAAACCATTAACGTAAGGGATAGACAGGCACCAAGACTGAAAGGCAAGGACACACGAGGTGGGTGGGCAGGGGAGAGGGAGACAGAAGGTTCTGAAAGGCTGGGTCAGAAGAGAGGGGTCAGCAGTGCAGGACAAGGCCTGATCACTTCAAGAGGCTTCAGAGAGGAAATTAAACACAACAAACAAACAACCAGAGAAGGAGGAGACAGTAGATTTAAAATCCTCACTAGAAGACTTGGGAGTGTGGTGCGGCCTGATGTGTAAGACAGGCAGGGTAAGAAAATAGCAGGTAAGAGAAATCTGATCCTTCCAAAAAGAAAACTCATTCTTTTCCAGTACTTATAAGAAATTTCTGGCATTCATGGCAGAGTGAATATCTGGATGAAGGCTGCTAGCAAAGGTAAGATAATGAAAAGACTTCTAACAGGAGACTCCTTCCAGCTCAAAACAGAGCAATTGCCCGTTTTTCCAACTAGATGGCCCACAAGGATGACTGCCAAGGGCGGCCCTGGCAGCCTCTCCCTCAGGACTATCACCTAGGAGTTCTTCACAAGCCTCCGGCAGGGGCTCCAGCACGCACCGGCAGTGACCTGCGATCTGGCACCAAGGGGCCATGACTGCACTAAGCATGCTACATGTACTGCGCCGCTCACTCTGACAGACAAGTCTCGAGCTAAGATCTACTGCCATCCCGCTGTGTGGATACACGTCCTCGCCCCAAATCACACAGCTCATGAATAGGACAGTTAAATGCTGGCCTTTCTGATCTCAGAGCTGGGCACTCTCCCCAACATGGCGATCTGAACATGCCACCCTAAATACGCCATTCTGTCTTTAGGATTATTCTGAGCCGAAGGAAACTGAGAAATAGACACGGGAGGAACTCTGCTAAGAGCAGAGCACATATTCTGCTTGGTGAAGCTATTTCCCCTAACTCTCCCTCACCGACACTAGGGTAGAAGCAAAACTGGTCAGGCTGGGGATGTATCTCACAAGCACAAGGTCCTGAGTTCCATCCCAGTACCACAAACAAAACCCCTAAACTTGTCAAGAAGAGGAAATGGCAGGACCACTCGCAGAGGAGTCTGTACGAATGAGCTTTACCAAGTAATCTCCACCTTCCATTTGTCTTCCCCAAATGTTTGCTTTCTGACAATTCACTGCCCTAGAAGCCTAAGCCTCTTTTTCTTTGTCTTGTTACTTCCCCACAATACGTGGCTTTTTGTCAAAGTGATGTATATAAGCTGTCAGGTCTCACTATCTCTTTGAGGTTTTCCCTTCTCTGTGAGCCTCCATGTGCATGTGAAATAAACCTTCTTTCCTACTAGCCTTAGGCAGTTTAATCTGCAGGCACCATCACTAAGAGGCTACAGGAGACTCTTCTCGGTCCCTTAGACATCACCGCCTAAAGCGGGAAGACGCAGGTTCAAATTCCGGGTCTAACTGGTATAAATTCCCCAATGTTGTGTGTGATTGTGAGCTGTGTATATAATGTACCAATAAAGTTTACTGAATAATGAAAAAAAAATGCCGGGTCTACCACTCAATGCCTGTGTGGCAACCCAGTCAGATAACTATCTTTTTAAGCCCTACCTTCCGGTTTGCCATATGGGGACATTAATGGCATTTACCTCATAGAGGTATCATGAGAATTAAGATCTTTGCATGCCAAATGCCTGATACATGATAAGCTCGATAAATATTTATGACCACAGTGGTAATAATTATGACATCAGCTGCCCGTCCTTAGCCTGGTCTGCTCTGGACAGGTAGCAGGGCTTCAGACAACACCCTGAAGTCGCTAACAATACTCAAGAATTTATACCCCTAGGGGTGGGTGGCAGCCTCGGCAATATGGAAACATTCAGTATCTGCTAGGCTTACTTTGCATATTCACCCAGTGAGGACTTTCTCAATTTTCTAATCCTATCTCCTTAAAAAAACGAAACAAAACAAAACAAAAAAACCCCAGAATATAGGATATATCTTAGCCAAATTTGTCTATCATTAAAACACATAAACACTCAAACATTCATACAAATACAGGTGTTCTCATTTCATTCCTCTCACTTTTTAAAAAAAACTAAATGAGGTATCACATGTAAGACTGCATAACTTGCTTTTTCCTTACTGAATAAAAAAAAATCAAAACATTCAATATGAATGCCTCAAATTAATTACGTTAATTGTGCTTATGCTCCATATTAAGCTCTCCTATAATTTATATAACAATTCCCTACAGAAAGACTCCAGGCCCTTTGCAGTTTTCCCACAAAAAATCCAAACTGCAATAAATATATGCAGTCTGGTGTACGCTATTACTGTGTATCTGGAAAGACACTCACAAAAGCAAGACTGTGCGTGTGTCGGGCTGCAGAATGTGTGTTTTGGATTTTAATTAATATTGTCAGGCGCCTTTCCAAGGAGGCTGATGACAGCAGTTCTGTCTTTAACAGCAATGCACATGTAAGGAACCTGTCTCTCTCTAGAGCTCTTCTTGCACAAAGATACGATCTTTTAAATTTGTGCTGGATAGATATGAAAAACATAACCACAGAAAGCCTGACTCCTTGTATTCTACTATCATCAATATTTCCTTTTCTTCCTAATTGCATTTTAGCCTAGTTTTCTACTGCTTATCTTTTTCTTTCGGACTTATAAACAACTGTCCAAGGGAAAGCATTTTTTGGTAATGTGTTGGTAGCTGTGACAATATATGTGCTCTGCTTTGCATCCATGATTCCTGGCTAGAAATTCCCACCCCCACACTAACCAGGAAAACTGGAATTTCTTTATCCTGATGTGAGTCAAAGAAATTAAATCTCCTTTCACTCTCTTCTCAGGGAGCTGGCTACAAAGAATTCTAGGATACAGTTTTTTTGTTTTGTATTTTTGAGACAGGGTTTTGCCAGGTAGACCCGGTTGGTCTTAAACTCACCAGGAAGCCCAAGCTGGAGGCAAATGCCAAGCAATCCTCCTGCTTCGGCTTCCTGAGTGCTGGGACTATAGACATGCACTGCTACTCCCGCCTTTGACAGTATTTAAGTAAGACATAGTCAAGCCTTTCATCTCATCTAGAAGGGCCCTACCCCTTGCCCTGAAGGGTAAAGAGAGGCTATGATTCCTTAGAACAGCCAAAGAGACAGGTCCGGCTGGGTTTCCTCACTTAGGAGATCACCATTCAAAGACCAGATCCTTTGTGTTCAATCTGTTTTCCACCCAGTGGTCCGTGCTCCCTTCATGTCTATGCCACGACGCCTCCATAGAGCCCACAGCACAGGGTCTGGAGGGCTTCCGGGCCAGTGAGAGCAGACAGTTCCCAGAAGCTAGGCAGGCCTAGTAGCCACGCCCTCCCTCACACATCTCCTCCTCGGTATCCTCTGTACTGCCCTCATCATACATCAGTATGGAGTCCAGGAGCTGCTCAAGCAAATTAATTGAAGCCAAAGAAGGGGTTGTGATAAACCCAGTGCCTAGCTGGCCAGTCAGAGGCACAGACCCAGGGGCTGGGAGGCAGCACAAGAAAGGGAGGCAGACTAGGGCCAACCCTGAGGCTGGCATCCACTGACCTTGATCTGAGAACCCAGCGGGTGTCTGCTGCAGAACTGCTTGCTAAAGCCCCACGTGGCCTGTGTTGTGAGCGTGCAGGAGAAAACTGTGCTTTTTAGCTTGCTTATTGTATACTCTACTGGAGAAAAATTTAAACTAAATCTAGTTAAACATTACCAATCATTGCCCTGAAAATCTGACATTTTCCTGTTTTGCTTATGTCCCTAATTTTTTTTATTGTTTAAAATATATTTAAACCTTTAACCCAAGCATAATACTCATTTTATATAAGGAGAAGATTCTATGTCATGCTTAGTATTGTGATACTCTATCAGTGAAGCTACACCCTACCCCTCTCATGTTATTCAAAATATCTGTATTTTTAAAGACAGTCTTGCTAAGAGGTTCAGGCTGGCCTTAAATTTAGGGAAATATGGTGGAGGAGTGAGTAATGAGGGATAAAGAAAAAATGTGAGGGTAATTTTAAAAAAGGGGATACAAAGCTTATGCATTTAGGGGGTGGAGGGTTGTGGGGTGGGTAGGGGAACAGGAAAAAATGAAAATTAAATTGTGTCATATACTGGTACAAATTCCCAATATTGAGTGTGATCATGATGTGTATATACATACCAATAAAGATAAAAGTTTAAAAAATTTCATTATGTAGCCTAGGCTGGCTTCAAATTTGTGGCAATCTTCCTGCCTTGGCCTGCCAAGAGCTGAGATCACAGGTGTGCACACCTGCCTGGGTCTGTGTGTGTGTGTCCTTGGGAATCCAACCCAGGGGCTCAGGCATGCTATGGCCCCTACCGTTGTGGACTGTAGCAGGGCCTCTTTCCTGGCTGCATGGGCTGGCCTTGAATTCGCAATCACCCAGTCAGCTTCCCAAGTAGCTGAGTTGGAAGAGCGTGCCACCATGCTCAACGTTTTTTTTTTTTTTTTTTTTGAGACAGGGTCTCGCTTCATAGTTCAGGCTGGCCCTGAGCTCACTATGTAGCCCAGGCAAGCCGCAAACTCAGCAATCCTCCTGCCTCTGCCTCCCGAGTGCTGAGATTATAGGCATGAGCCACCACGCCCGACATGCTCAACCTGTTCTTACAACTTCTCATAGTTTAAATTACTTTTTAATGCTAAAATACTTAATTTACCTGCTATGCATTTATATACATGGCATGAGAAATAATTCTACTTTTTTTCCTTTGGTGAAGATACACTGCTATTTAACATGGCTTATTGAGTATTTGATTTATAAAACGGAGACACAGGACAAATCCTGGCTGAAGCAGGCTAGGTCCACAGAAGGCCGTGAGCAAAAATCTGAATAATGAATAGCTATCTATCAAGCAGACTTGGAGTAAGAACAGCTGAAGCAGGAGTTAAAAGCACACGAGGTCTCCAGGAGTAAAGAGCCCCCCACAGGCAGCTCTTCAAAGAAAATGTACATGTTTGACTTTTTCTCTTTTTTTTTGAGACAGGCTCTAGCTAGCTGTGTAGTTCAGGCTGGCGTGGAACTCATAGCAATCTTCCTGCCTCAGCCTCCAGTGGTAGGACTACAGGTATGAACCACCATGTCCAGCTTATTTGATCATTATCTGAGGCCTGGAAGACCTGAGAACGTCTTGTTATCTGTGACTGATAAACTGCCTGGGCAAATTTACTCTCTGTGAACCCCTAAGTACTCTGTCCTACAGCACTGATAACTAGGGAGAAATCTTCAGAATCAATAAAAATTTACTTATTTCTATACATAAAGAGGACATCCAAATCATTTGGTAGTTATCTTTTGGCTCAGGAACTCAGCCATAGGGGTGCACCCACCCTAGACACAGACGCTGTGAGATCCCTGTCTATATGTGCACCAGCGCAGGCAAACGCACAGAGTACTTTCTGATTTCAAGTAACAATATTTGAGCCAAGGGCGAGAATGTAAAACTTGGAACTTCTTTTAAAAACCTCAAGTTTTAAGATTATTCCGAAACATGACTGATTTTCTAAGGAATTCATCTGAATCCCTCCAGGTTGATCTTCAGAATAAGTGGGGAGTAATATTCTCCTGGATAAGTTTATGCATTTCTGGATAAAGCTCCTTCCTGGAGGGTTCAAGGAGCTCATTATTTCCATCTGTTCTCAGCTCTTAAGGAGAAATAATGGGCCCACAAGAATGGAAAGTGACTCGAAGGCCCCAAGTAGCTTGTTCAGACTTTGCTCAGACCCTACAGCAGTGTTTCTGTGGAACTCTTCTACTTCTGAGGGCCTACAATCATTATCATTTTATTAACAAGTTTACTTCAATTTTTTAGAACAAATTACCATCCATAAACCTTGAAAACAGGAAGAGAGATGATTTCCTGAGCACAGACCAAATGCTTTGGTATGTTTTGACATGATTTCCTACATCTCATTCATGTAACACTCATCTATATTATTTATCTATGCCTGTTAAAAAAATTTCTCTATCAAAAAACTAAAGATTAAAATCAGCATTAAATTATAGCAGGGTAAAACACCAAACTTAATTACCAACTTCACACTGTATCTTCAAATTTGAAAAAACTATTAAAAAATAGCTGACAAGAAGTTGCTGGGTTCCTATCCACTGATAACTGATTTCCATTCTTCACATCTTAGATTCCACTAAAAAATGAGATATTTCCTCCAGCAGGTAAGTTAGTCAAGTAAACTGAAAATCTGGAGAGAATACCACACGTTAATTTTGCTTTGCAAAAGCACAAATGCCCTCTTGTATAACTTATTACATAATTCTAATGGAGAGAAATGGAGGGAAAAAAACTAGAAGGCAACAAGAAAAGCAAGTGCTTCCCTTCCTGCCATGAAAAGGGTGCAAATTTTTTAAACAAACTAGCTGTACTTTAGAAACAAGACTATATATGCTTGAAATCAAATTATACATCAGTGCCTTTTTTTCCACAAAAATTAGGGATCAAAAAACCCCAACTTTCAGACTAATATTGTTACAGATTTCTAGGGGCACCACGTGTAATATTTATGCCAAATATATCTTGGCATAAATTTTAAGGAATCTACTAAAGCCACTGTATAATATACCAAAAGTAATATATCCAGTAAGTTTTGAGTTAAGATACACACACAGACACACACACAGCACCCCCCCCACACACACTTTAACACCTAAAAATGGCTGTTAAAAAGACCCAGAAAAGGGAGCATCCTGGGCCTTCACACCCAGGGAAAAGTTTGCATACAGGTATATTTAGGTCATGTCTATTAAAAATGATTGTCTCAAGGGACCCACCTCACTTAGTAGAGGATCAAATCCTGTCGGCCCGGGCTTACTACCACGACGCTTCCACTTCTTAAGAGCACGGTATGTAGCACAGACAGTCTATAGTGTTTCTATCATAGGCAGCTGAGTTAAACAGAAATATTATAGGGAGTCAGATAGGGCCAGGTCCTCAGCAGAGTCAGGACAAAAGTGAAACACTGAAGCTGAGGCCAGAGACACAGCTGTGGGAGGCCCGGCCTCAGGATAAAGACAAGATGACCGACTTGCCTACGTCCTCAAAGAGCAAACACTGGGCCTAATGAAGTTTAAAGACACTCCAGACATCTCACCCCACAGGTGACCACAGACCTCAGACCCACCATTTATTTCTTGGAGAAGTCTCTTCTTTTTCTTCCATGCCTGTTAGGTAACTTGCTTCCCAACTGGTCTAGTATTATCTAGGTGACTATGCTGATATTCTTACTGAACATGGCTGGGGCCCATGCTGGAGCCACTGGGGTTCCATTCCCTAAGTGCCCCTGTAAAGTGGGGTCCCTGGGCTATCCTCTTGGTCCCCTCCTGCTCCTCAGGAGCTAGTCCATCTATATCTTCCTACTCTTAACCTCCACCATCCCTAGAATTTACTGTTCAATTTTTACAGAACACAAGCTCTGCGTATCAGATAGCTAACAGATTGGGAGCTCTATTTATTTAATCTCTGGTGTTATTTCCTGTACCATTTCTCACAGCATCAAGAAGGAAACAATAAGCCTTCTTTCCCAACAGCCACAGCCCACTGCCTAAGTTCTGTGCATTCCTAAGTCCATGACTACAAGGGCAGAAACACTATGAGTGCTGCCTCGTTCCCACCTGACCTGGGGTCTCTCAAAAGTCTGCAATCAAGAGGTCAAAAATCTGGAGGTCTGACTAGGGCCAGCACACTGGCTTGCAAGTGGCTCATGCACATGGCTGGTGCTGGAGGCTGGATTTAAGGGGAGGTCTCTCCACGGACGGCCTCCACCAAAGCAGAGTGTCAGAAAGGGGCTGGAGGAAAGCACGACAAGTGAACTACCTCCTTTCTGAACTGGCTGTGGGAACTGTGCTGTCATTTCCGTTGCATTTTGTTCCTTAGAGGGGGGCTACTAAGTCCGGTGCACATTAAAGGTAAAGAGGAATTAGACTCCTCCTTTAGACAGAAAAGATTCTAAAGAACTGCAACATATTTAAACCTCTACATTGCTCAGCAAACCACCCATTATTTTAAATATGTCTCAGCAAAAAGACTACCAGAGAGAAAAAGGGATTAGGAATTACTAAGGTAAATTTTCTAAAAGATGATTCATTTCACAGATTAGTAATATTCAGACTTTGAACCTAGAAGCAACTGCGGATCGAATCTGAGGTCTTTGAACTATACTCTGTTCCCAGCCTTGTTTATCTTGATTTCCTGAGACAGATCTCCTTAAGTCTTTACATGGCTCAGTCCGGTCTCGAACCTGTGACCTTCCTCCCTCAGCCTCCCAGAGGGCGGGGATTACAGACTCATACCACCATGGCCAGCTTTGCTTTGCTTTGCTTTTGGAAAACGTCCTCATACATAAACATGGGCAAGTGAATCAAACTCCCAAAGCAATGTTTTGAACTAAAATGCTTGCACAAAGACAATTTGTTTTTCAAAACCAACTTCTCGGGCCGGAGGGTTAACTCAGTGGTTCCGGCACCTGCCTCACAAGCGCAAGGTTCTGAGTTCGATCCCCGGTAACCACATATAATGCTGGGCTTGGAGACACGCCCACCAACAATCAACACCGCATACCACAATGCTGGACGTGGTGGCTCACGCCTGTCATCCCAGCACTCGGGAGGCAGAGACAGGAGGATTGCTGAGTTTGCGGCAGGCTTGCCTGGGCACCATAGTGAGCTCAGGGCCAGCCTGAACTACAACACGAGACCCTGTCTCAAAAAACAAAAAACAAACAAACAAACAAAACCAACTTCTCTTATTATACTGTTTACCAGTTAATACTGATAAAAGCTTATGTGAAAAAACATTTTTTTGGAGATAGAGTCTCTCTTTGTGGTTCAGCCTGTGCTGATTCACTGTTGCTCAGGCTACCCTCAAACTTGTGGTGATCTCCTGCCTTCGCCTCTGAGCGCTGGGATGACAGCCTTGTGCTACCATGCCTGGTATCGGAAGAAAACATTTTTTTTTTTTTTTTTTTTTGCTTTTGGAGACAGGGTCTCGCTTTGTAGTTCAGGCTGGCCCTGAGCTCACTATGGTGCCCAGGCAAGCCGCCGCGAACTCAGCAATCCTCCCGTCTCTGCCTCCCGAGTGCTGGGATTACAGGCGTGAGCCACCACGCCCAGCATTATATGTGGTAACCGGGGATCGAACTCAGGTC
>PVIC010017434.1:0-32750 GCA_004025085.1 Thryonomys swinderianus | reverse complement strand
TTGAACTTTATGCTTCGAACTTCTGTGCACAGTTGACCACCTTATTCTAGACAATTTTCACAGCACGTATCTCCTTGCCTTTGTCTCCTGCCTGCCTTGACCCCAGCCTACAACTACCACCTTGGGAAGCATCTTCTTCTACAAGGTCATACATTTTAAGCCCAGTCCAGTTTTCTGCACTCTTCTTAATTCATAAATTGGAATCCTAATTCCTTGATGGGATGGTATTAGGAGATAAGGCTTTGGAAGGTGAGTAGTTGATAAGGGAGGAGTCTTCATGACGAGATTAGTGCCTGAGTAAAATTAAAACCTGGACTGGTGGTGCATGCCTGTAACACGAGAAGTTGAGGCAAGAGGATTGCAAGTTTCAATTCAGACTAGTCAGTGTAGCAATTTAGCGAGACCCTCTGTTAAAATTAAAATCTTAGGGCCAGAGATTTAGCTCAGTGGTTCCGGTGCCTGCCTAGCAAGTGCAAGGTCCCTGGTTCCATCCCTGGTAACCACATTCAACAATATTGGGTATGGTGACTCACACCCACCAGCAGTCAGTGCCACATACCACGATGCCGGGCCTGGTGGCTCAAACCTGTAATCCTAGCACTCAGGAGGCAGAGGCGGGAGGACTGCTGAGTTTGAGGCTTGCCTGGGCTCCATAGTGAGCTTAGGACCAGCCTGAACTGTAAATTGAGACCCTGTTTCAAATGAATGAATGAATGAATGAATGAATGAATGAATGAGAGCGAGCAGGGAATACAGTTCAGTGTTAAAAATCTGAGTTCAATCCTAAGTATTATTATGCCGTTTAATTTCTTTGTTACTTCTGGTCAAAGCAAGGAACATAAAATGGAGTTTAAAAAAAATTGTTATATAGGTACATATTATATATACATCATGATCACTTTCAACATTGAGAATTTGTAACATGGGAAGTTACTATAAATATGCTGCTATAAATATGGGTACACACATGTCACTCTGATATGAATCTTTTAATTCTTTAGTGTATATCCCCAGCAGTATATGACATGACTCAATTCTCATTTTTTCCCATTCCCCTACCCACCCTACAACCCCCCACCCCCTATACACATGAGTTTGTTTCCTCCCCTTTTTTACCATCACAATTTTTTATTTCCCCTCAATATTTACTCCTATCCCCATTTCCTCTAGGATATTTTCTACTTTACAGTGACTGTCCTACATCCTAGGACTTTTTTTTTACATTTTTTAGTTTCTCATACCAGAGAAAAGATTCTGTATTGACACATCTATGACCTGTTTATTTCACTTATGAATATGTCCTCAAGGTACATCCATTTGAATATGAATGATTTATCATTCTTTATGGCAGAGAAATACTCCATTTTATAAAATAAAACCACATCTAGAGTTGATGGGCATTTGGGTTGTTTCCAAGATTTGGCTATGACAAACTGAGCTGCTATAAATGTGGGTGCACACATGTAACTCTGATATGAGCCTTTTAATTCTTTTGTGTATATCCCTAGCAGGGGAATAGAATGGTCAAATGGGACCTCTAATCCTAGTTTTTTGAGGAATCTCCACACTGATCTCCATAGTGGTTGTACCAGTCCAAATTCCCACCAATAGTGGAGAAGGGTTTCTTTCTCCCTGCAGCCTTGCCAACATTTGTTGTTGGCTAATTTCAAGATAGCAGCCATTCTCTGTAGAGTGAGATTTAATTTCAGAATTGTTTTCATCTGCATCTCTTGAATGAACAGCAATGTTGAACGTTTCTTCATGTGTTTCTTAGCTGCTTTTACTTCTTCCCCTGAAAAGTGTCTGTTTCAGATGCCATTTTTGAATTGGGTCTTTAAATTTGTGGTATTGGTCTCTTTTTTTTTAAAGTTCTTTATATATTCTAGATAGTAGCCCTTTATCTGAGGAATAGCTGGTTAAATTTTTGTCCCCATATTGTTGGATGTCTTTTCACTCTGCCAGTGGTTTCTTTGGTTGTGAAGAAGCTTTTTAATAAGATGAGATCTCATTTGTTGATTCCTTCTGCTGGTTCATATGGTATAGAGGTTTTGTTCATAACGTCTCTCCCTAAGCCATTGTCTCCAGGAGTTCTACCTCACCTGTTTTCCTGTAGGTTTGGTGTTTCTGTTTTAATAAAAAATGGATTTAAATCGCTGGGCGTGGTGGCTCACGCCTGTAATCCCAGCACTTGGGAGGCAGAGACAGGAGGATTGCTGAGTTCGAGGCTTGCCTGGGCTATGTGAGCTCAGAGCCAGCCTGAACTACAAAGCCGTGACCCTGTCTCAAAAAAAAAAAAAAGTGGATTTAAATCTACTTACATTTGCAAGATCCTGTCTTCCTGTCTCTGCAAAGAACTGAGAGGGGCATGAACGACACCAGAAAGGCTGGTGAAGTTCACATGGTGCAAGGGGATTATGAGGGCCAACAAGTCCAGGTCTGCAGGAGGAAATGCACCGCTGAACTGAGAGTGGGGAAGGGCTGTAGGTACAGGGTCCAAGTGACCGTGTCCCCCAGCAAGGTAGTTTACACCAGGCTAACATCAGACTGTGACTGTGAGGAGTCTCAGGCAGAAAGCTAGCGCTTAACACATCAGAAAGAAAATGGATTGATAAAAGAAAGAAACAATTAAGAACTTGTAGGAATATAGTAATCTTATATACACCTATTATTGAAAACTTTAAAAATTAGAAAATAATACAAACAACGTATCAATCAGCTTTCCTGTTGATGAGACAGAATACCCAACATACACATCTCCAAGGAGGTGAGGTTTAATCTGGCTCACGGTTTCGAGGTTTCAGTTCATGGTTGGTGGATTTCAAAGTAGGAATGGCATGATGGGAGAGGAAAATGGAGAAAAGCTGCTCAGCACATGGCAGCAGGAAAGCACAGAAGGAGATGGAATTAAGGACATATCCACCCAGACACCTCCACAAGCCAGCTCCACCTGGTCTGGGGAACATAGTTAAATTTAGAGAGAAATCAGTTTGACGATATTACAAATCGTATTTTAGAGATTTAACTAAAACAAGTGTTTGAGATGAAAATGGTTGGCCACAGTCAGAACCCTTTACTTCCATTTCTGATCAGTTGGTTGTGATGTGTACTGAAAATGAACAAGATTTAGTAGTGGCAAATGGAAAGACTTATACGAAAAACCCAGATCCTCGTTGTGCTTTCTTTTGGCAAGAGGATTTCTTTGCATTTGAATAAGAGAATAAATTAGACTAGATAGTCTGGTGTGAGCCCGCACTGAGAGGGCCAGAGCTTCCCTGTACCTCAGTGCATAACTGAAGAACAGAGGTATTTGAGAGCCACAGCCAGAACAGAACTGTTAGAGAAGTAAATTTATGGTCATAGGACAGACAGAACGTTCCTCTGGAGTTTAGTACTATGCTTAAAAACAAGGAAGCTTCTTTGCTTTCTTTACTGTGGTAAAAAGTTAAGTATGCAGTTTGTTCTTTCAATGAAAAGCAAAGGCAAGAATGCCATTCTTTTGCCTTTAATTTTTATGACCCTGGAAGGAAACTCTCAGACAACTGAGTCATCCAAATCTAGAAAGAACACAGATTCTTTTTTGGACTAATCTAATATCAATGAGTATGAGCTGCTTAAATTTATGTAATATGTGTTCATCGTGTGTCAGCTTGGTCTTTAAAGCACTAGGACTGTTGCTCAATAAAACAATATTAAGAGGTCTGACTTTAATGAGTTTTTAAAACAGCCAGAGAACTACAATTCCTGTAACCAAGTTATCCTCCTTTCTTTTTGCCTCAGAATATGTCTGAAGGATATTAAAAATAAGAATAAATGGACCAACAATAAAGGAAATGAAAAATTGAGTTCTTTGATTTGGGGTTTTTACAGCCTAGATTGTATGTATAAATTTTGTGCTTTGTGACAGTTTGCAAAGAATAAATGTAGAACTTAACTTTAAGAGACAACCTAGTTCACAGTTTAAAAAGAACAGTTTCTGTCTAAAAAAAATGTTGGTTTGCTGGGCATGGTGGCTCACGCCTGTCATCCCAGCACTCGGGAGGCAGAGGCAGGAGGATTGCTGAGTTCAAGGCTTGCCTGGACTCCATAGTGAGCTCAGAGCCAGCCTGAACTACAAAGCAAGACCCTGTCTCAAAAAAAAAAAAATATTGGTTCTACCGTATGTTCCAAACTGAGATACATAGCCATGTTACCCACATCTTCTGAGGAGCATAAACAGAAATGATTAAATAGTAGATTTGTAAAGATATATGTACACATGTGTATGTGCATTTGTTTATGTGGCACATGATAAAGCATTTACAGCAGTATAACAGAAATCTATGTGGGAGAGATCTGATATAACAAGAGAAATAAAAGTAACATAAAATAAATGCTAAGTGGCAACAGATTAACTGACTTAGTAACTATAGAAAAATCATGGAAGAATGACAAATTAATGAAATGGATTTAAAAATAGAAAGCCTTACTTAATAGATCCATGACAAGTAAAGATTTTGAGTTCATAATTTAAAAATTCCCACAATAAAGTCCAAGCTCAAACGGCTTTATGAACAAATGCTACTAAACAAAGAATTAGTATAACTTTTTACAAACTCAAAGAAGAAGAAGAAAAAGAAGAAGACAATGACTTATGAAGTCATTTATGATCATCTTGTTAACAAAACCAGGCAAAGTTGACTCAATATTCTTAATGAGTGTAAAAATAAAAATTCTCAGAAAATACTAATAAAACAAATCCAACAACGTATAAAAAAGACTATATACCATACCCAAGTGGGATCTAGCTTAGAAATGAGATCAATGTGGGCAGGTATTTAGCTTAGTGGCACTGCTCCTTCCTTGCAAGCACAAGGTCCTGAGTTCTAATCCCCATACCAGAAAAAAGAAAAAGAAATGAGATCAATGTGATTTACTGTTCTAGTAGAATAAAAAGAGGAAACCCCAAAGTGGTCATCTCAGTAAATGCAAAAAAAAAAAAAAAAAAGTTAAAAAAAAACTCGACACAATCCTGTACTTTCATAACAAAGATACTGTCAAACAAGAAATAGAAACTTCCTCATTTTGATAAGGGTTGATATGAAAAGCCTATAGTTACTCCCTACTTAGTGTGAGAGATTGGATACTTTTATTCTACTATCATAAATAAAACAAGTATATCTGCTTTCACCACTTTCATTCAAGGTGGTATTGGACATTTTAGCTAGGGCCATGGAGAAGAAAAACAAAAATCATACAAGTTGGAAGAAAAGAAGTAAACTTATCTCTCTTCACAGATTACATGATCCAATATATAGCAGCTCTTATGAAGTCCACTAGATAATTCTTCAGGCTAATGATGAAGTCAGTAAGTTTTTGAAATACAAGTTGAATGCATAAAAATTAGCTATCTTTTTATATATGAAAATAGTCATTCTATGCAGTAGCAATAAACAAGTTGAAAATGAAATTGAGAATATAATTCCTTTAAAAGCATAATATACTTTGGAATAAGTTTAACAAAAGTGAAAAACTTGTACATTGAGAACTAGAAGACACCGTTGAAATAAGTTTAAGAAGATCTTAAATGAAAAGACATTTCTATTCATGGATAGGAAGATAATTTTGCCAAGATAATATACTTTCCAATATCCACAATTGCAACACAAGCCTTATAAATACCTAAATAGTCCTTCTGCGGAAATGGAAAAAACAGTAATAATAGTCCATGGAAATTAAAAAAAAAAAAACTAAACAATCCTGGAAAAAGACGGCAAAGTTGGAGGACAGTATAGCTCTTTATGAAGACCCTGAGTTCAATCCCCAGCTGGAAAAAAAGAGAAAAAAAGAAAACACGAAAGAGAAGAAGAAAAAATCATTCCAGAAATATAGCCCTTCGTTTACGATTAGTTGATTTTCAACAAGGCCTTATGACATTTCAGGGAGGAATGTTAACTTTCCAATAAATGTTGTTGGGACAACCATATATCCACATGTAAAAGAATAAAATGAGACTACTTTGTACCATAAAATCAACCCAAAGTGGATCAGAGATCAAAATTTAATAGCCAAAAGTATAAAACTGTTAGAAGAAAAAAATAGGTGTACATTTTGATGACTCTGAATAAGGCAAATGTTCCTTAGATGTAAGACCAAAGTCAGAGTCAATCCAAGAAAAAACTGACATGTTGAGCAACATCGTAACAAATACAAATTTGTGCTGAAAATAATGCAATCAAGAAAGTATAAATACAATACACAGAATGGGGACAAAATAACCAGTCAGATATGAATCTATAAAGTACAAGAGTATCAAGAATACATGAAAAGGGCCAGAGATTTAGCTCAGTAGTTCCAGCGCCTGCCTCGCAAGTGCAAGGTCCTGAGTTGATCCCCGGTAACCACATACAATGCTGGGCATGGAGACTCACGCCCACCAGCAATCAACACCACATTCCACAGTGCCGGGCGTGGTGGCTCACGCCTGTCATCCCAGCACTCGGGAGGCAGAGGCAGGAGGATTGCTGAGTTCCAGGCTTGCCTGGGCTACATAGTGAGCTCAGGGCCAGCCTGAACGACAAAGCGAGACCCTGTCTCAAAAAAAGAAAAGAAAAAAAAAAAAAGAATACATGAAGAACTCTTAAACCGCCTTTCCCCCCAAAAAACACAATAAAAGTGGGCAAAGAAGTTGAATAAACATGTCCCTAAAGAAAATACATAAATGAACAATAAGTGCAGGAAAAATATTTGCTAATATTAGTGATTATATAGATACAAAGTAAAACCATAATGAGATAATATTTAACACACACCAGAATGACTAAGTTAGAAAAGAAAGACAATAACAAGTGTTGACAAGCTGTAGAGTAACTGAAGCTGTCACACATTTGCTGGTGAAAAAGTAAATGGTATACTTATTATTTTGGAAATAGTTTGATAGTTCCTCAGATTGTTTGGTGGAATTATATGAGCCAGTAACCTTATTCCCAGGTATATATCTAAAAGAAAATTTAAAATGCAGTCCTCTAAAACTGTGTACATAAATGTTCACAACGACATTAAGCCTAACAGTTCAAAATCAGAGACCACTCTCAACTATTTAATAGATAAGTAAATGTGATATAACCATTCAAAGGAATATTACTCTAAAATGAAGACAGATAAGTGCCAAGTAGGCAGAAGTTTACTTCCCCAAATTACATATTCCACTATTTCAAAAAATATTTTAACATGTATGGTAATTTGTTTCATTTAGGCTACCAATTTATCTTATTGAAAAGAAAGTTTTGTGTTATTTGTTTGTTTGTTCTTTGTAAGAATCTTTTGGCTTGCCTTCTGAGTAAAGTCTTTGAAGATAACAGTATACAATGCATTGTTACTCTCTTAGTTTATTATAAAATTTAGCATTTTTTTATAAAATAAGAATAAAAGGAAAAAAGGAATGAAGTACTGACACTATGATGTGGATGAAACTTGAAAATACTACGCTAAATGAGGAACCAGTCACAAATCCACATAGTGCATGATGCCATTAATATGAGATATTTAGACTACACAAATATTCTAGAAATATCTGGAAGAAGCAGATAGTAGTTGACTAGGACTGGAGGTGAAAGGGCAAGGAAAGATAAGGAGTGGCTGTCAGGGCTGATAATATTCAAAGCTTATACTGTCATAAGAAATGCATCTACTATGCCTAAAACATTGAAATACCATGGTACTATGTGAATTATATCTTAGATATTTTAGAATAAGTATTAGTTTTAATTTATTTCCTTGTTTGGTCAACAAACTATATCATCTTTTCCTACCTTGAGACAGCAACTATTGATTGTTGGTGACTTTTCTCATGTACAGTTTAATGGTATTTAAACAAAGAGTAAAGAGGAAAAGATTATATTTACTAAACATCTAAAACCCAATATGGTCTATGCCTGGAACCTGCTATTCCAAAATAAAAGAGACTGCCTGGTAATTCCATGCTCGCCTTTGTTTATCATGTAGTGCTCTCTCAATTAGGTGTAATCACCACTGAGACCTTGACAATCTACTACAGAAAGGTAACTGTGCTGTAGAGTTGGGCCCAGGTCTGGGATGTGCTGAAGGAGAGGGATGTCTCGTCTCACAGACATGTTTCATCGAAGAGGCAGAATACCCATAACTCAGTAAAAATCACTGAAAACATTTTGGGTAAACACGGCTCACCTTGGCATGGTTCCTTGCCATTCATGGGCTCACTTAATGTTTCCCACATTCCTGTGCAGAAAGTACTTCTACTCACAGTGTACAAAAGAGGCAAGACTGGCTTTACACAGCAAGGTCTTCTAAACCCAATCTCTGAGCTATTTTTATTAGAAGTCTGTGATTCTGTGAGATTTTACATGGAAGAATTTTGGGGACCCCTTGGGAGACCATAAAAAGCAAGTTATAAAACAGTTACCGAGGAGGAAGTAGATTAGGGCAACCTTGTCACCTCTGAGAAAAGGAACTCTGTCTCCTCAGGAGATTGCCAGACTGTCGTCAGTAGGGAGCTTAATCCACGGGGACAGCTGCTTCATGCATTTACTCAGTGTCCCTCACCTCCTCGAGGCAGCAGTGGAATTGCTGCTAGATCTTATTTCTGAACAGTAACATCGATTCAGGTCAGATCTGCACCTACTGGGAACTTCAGAAAAGTGTGACCTTGGTATCAAATTAAATCATTATATTAGGCATCAACCGTAACTTCCGTTTTGGGAAAACATGTTTCAAAATCTTTGGGAAAAATTTGCCTAATTCCACAGCCAGAGAGGCTGAAGGTTGGGTAACAGGCAGAATTCTGACCCTAGAGCTTGCTGAATGGAAGAGGCACAGAGGCTCAGGAGAGCAGCAAGGCTCCCGGGCGCTCTCTGAGAAGCTGGAAAGGGCTCACCTGGAAGCTGGGCAAAGACTGGCAGATAAGAGATGCAGAGTCACGGCATGGGTGAGGGCCACAGTGTCAAATGGGAGCAGCCTCAAAACAGATGGAAGTTGACTAGAAACTCAGGGATTACCCAAAAGGGGCATTTGTAAATGCACTGATTGAATAAGAAAAGGCAAAGAACATTTAGAGATCTTCATAAGGATAAGAGAGGAGGAAACTGATGGTAAGAACACATCTTTCACTTGCCTGTGTCTGAATTCTGTGCTCAAGAAAGAGAATGTTCAATGCCCTGGGTCCCACCCCTGACGGGACCAGCGGAAGCTGAGTGTTACAGGCATCTCGAACCCAACTGAGGTGGCCGCCATTAGGAAGTGAGAAAATATGTAAATATAGAAGCAAATAAATAATAAAAGAGAGTCTAGTCATTGGTAGCATCTGAGGCAGTAGGAGTATAAGGTAACTACATAATCTGTGGGCTTGGGAGGTGAAAAATACTAGGGCTTTGTTAAAGGAGGGTTGGAGGCAGGAGGACAGGCAGCCCCCGACTTGATGCTGGCTAGGCCACACCTAGGTACCCCCATCTGGGACTCACACCTCAAGTGGGACGATGAGGTACTAGAGCACACTGTTTTCCTTGCTAGGGAAAGAGGTAAAGGAGGAGGGACTAAACAGTCTCAAGTCACTTCACATGCTGGCATCGAATGGTCCTTGAAAATGCCCTTCATCCTCTTAGCATTGGCCTTCTCTCTAGGCCTACTGAAATGGTTGCCTTTCCTCCCAAGCTGTTCCCTAGGAAAGAGGTGCTACTCAAGTCCTTCTTGTGAAAGTGGGGACCGACCAGTCTGGACACGTACGTCTACCTGGAATGCTGTACCAGACGGGACAGAGTCCAACCCAAGCCACCGCTGGCCACTGATCCACCACTGA
Organism: Thryonomys swinderianus; assembly: GCA_004025085.1. Taxonomy (NCBI): domain Eukaryota; kingdom Metazoa; phylum Chordata; class Mammalia; order Rodentia; family Thryonomyidae; genus Thryonomys; species Thryonomys swinderianus. Next base: position 22,945 of record PVIC010017434.1, on the reverse strand, counting down.
CCTAAAGCTAGTTGCTTTTGCCTGCAACTCATTTGGTGCTTTTGTAAAGCAGGGATAAACAAGAATATTAAATTCCTGAGATTTTGATCAGAAATAGGACAACAGAGAGAGAGCGAGATTAGTCTAGGACTCCATATGCGTACAGTCCAGTACATGGATAAGCACTGGAGACTTTCACAGAGATAACTGCCTTTGGAGCCAGTTGGTCTGTGCCAGATATCCATCCTATGGTTGCTTCTGTACCCCAGCTCTTTCAGAAACATAGTTACATTCATGAGGCAGTATGTGCAGAGCAGAATGTGAAGATGACAGAAGTGTTTTCTGCTATTCACTAAGCAACTTCAGTTCACCAAGTCTGTATGAACATTTCTAGAAATGTGGCAAAAATAGAGAAAAGGGTATAATGTCAATTAATTGCTGTCACTTCAGGCTCAGTATTAGTGGTTGAGTGATAAGATCATGTAGGCAATAGGCAGCCTTCCCTTTAATACTCAGTATTACTAAAGCCCCATGATGGCAGTGGTAGGATTCCTAAATATACAAGTCTGTCAAATGAAAAACTTAGACTTCTTACGTTAATAGTTTAATTGAGCAAGAAATGATTTGTAAGTTAGCAGCTATAGGAACCAGAATGGGTTCAGAGCCCTGCACTACACCCAGAGGAAAGAAAGTTATTGACAGAAAATGGAATTGAGCTAAAGACCCCCAGAATGATTGAAGGTTGTGTCTGTCCATTTTGAGGATGGTTTGAGCAGCTGACCACTTGTGATTGGCTGAGACCCAGCCATGTATTATAAGAGTAGGTTACAGTCTGTTTACACATCAAGTAAGGTTGTAGTCCACTGTGTACAGAGAAATTCTTAGGCCAAAATTAAAATGTGCATCAGGCAGTTTAGGATAAACTTAATTCAGTGTAACAAATCTGACCATAGTGATGAAATCTCCAGAACCTTTCTGATTGCTGACTGGTCCTGGTGCCCAGCAGAGCGAGGCTTTGGATAAGAAAGGGCTGAGCTAAGCCCGGCATGACCTGGTCTCAGTGGACCTCAGCAAGGAGCTGAATGTGAGATGCTCCTCAGGGTGCTCATTTAGGGGCAACCACAGCACACCTATTGAAAGCAGCCAGGCCTACTAGGCATCTGGGATGCCAGGGGTTGATAGAGGGTAGAATTTCAATAAACTGAGTGTAAATGCATTAAGAACATATGGGTTTAATGCTCCTTGAAATAAACATAGGTTTAAGAAAAATGAACAGGAAAGCAAATGTTTTGGCAAAACACATTTTGGTTTTTATTTTGAACCCCAAATATTTAAAAACTCTTTTAGGCAATCTTACTCAACCCAGAGTGCCACTTAGCTCGCCTGTGGTGAAGAATACTACACACAACAGCGGGGAAATTCTGCATCTCTCTCTAGTTCTGGCATTTCCACAAAGATAGACCAACAACAAGGTTTCATGGAATAGTTTTTAAAATGCTCAAGAAATGAAGGTGCTTATCCATTTTTCTACTAATTGAGATCTAATCTAGGGTCTCATGAATGCTCACTGTATGCCTTGCCTCTGAGCTATATCTTGCCCTCTTCAAAGATTTTGGTTTTGAAGAGAGTGAAAGAAAGTAGACACGAGTGCCTAAATGAATGAAAGGTAAAACAAATATATAGCTAACTTATTAGTGTAAAAGGTGAAGGACATGGTTGGGCCAAGACACTGAAGATTAATTCTTTTGACTCAATTCACACCAATCTTTTTTTAAAATTCTTTATTGGTACAATTTATATACATCTCACAATCACACAAAGCATCGGGGAATTTGTACCAATATACGACACAAGTTAATTCTCATTTTTACCCATATCCTTACCCACACCTCCCCACCCCCTATATACATGCTCTTTTATTTCCTTTCAGAATCATATTTATTCCTTCTCCTCATTACATTCCCACACCAAATTTCCTTTGGAAACTTCCCATTCTACAAAAAATGTCATACTTTCTAGAGCTCATTTGCATCTATAGGTGCTCATATCAAAGAAAAGATCCGGTATTTGTCTATCTGTGATCTATTTATTCCACTTATTAGTATGTCCTCCTGGTGTATCCATTTGCACATAAATGAATCAATCTTGTCATTCTTTATGGCAGAATAATACTCCATTTTATAAAAAAACACATCTTCTTTATCCACTCTCCAGTTGATGGACATTTGGGTTGTTTCCAAGATTGATCTATCACGAACTGAGCTGCTATGAACAAGGGTGTACATCTGTCTTTCCAATGTGATTTTTAAAATTCCTTTGGGTATATTCCTAGCAGGGGGATAGCAGGGTCAAATGGGACCCCTAGTCCTAGTTTTCTGAGAAATCTCCACACACATCTCCACACACCAATCTTATTTAGAAAAACAGAACATAATTAAAAAATCTTTACCCTAGTCCTAAGTACTTTAGGACTTGACAAGAAAATAAAACGATCTGGAAGGCTGGGGTAGTGAGTCCAGTGAACATACCCACCTGTCACGTCCCTCTGCTGAGCTTTACCTGAACACGCCCAAATATACAGGCCTGCAGCCCTATCCTGATGGGTGTGTTTACTGACAGTAGAGAGTCAAAACCCCACACTACCACTTGCTCCAGGCCTGGAAATCTCATGACATTTTGAGGTAGGAACTCCCAGGTCCTTTCGTTGTTCTCCAACTGCCCTTCTCTCCCATTTTTCCTTCTCTGGAAACCCATTTCGCAACAGGCACTTGCTCTGAAATGGTTTTCAGTTCAGGTGTTAGCTAATAAGCAAGGTGTTTGCTGACAAGGGTTTAACACCTCCCAGAGGCATTTGCATTTTAATAGGCGACTGTTATGAGAATTGAGACCCCAGGAGGAATGAAGCCGTGATGGTAAAATGCCAGGAACCTATGTGAGTGTTCAGAGCAGAGAGCCCTCTCCAGAGTTCTAACACCGACGTAGTCTGGTCTAAAGCTCTCAGGAGGAGTAGAGCATAAACCACTTTTCTTGACTCTGCTTGAGCTGGAGACCCGCTGCGTGAGTACAGCAGACTAGATTCTCAACTGCAGAATCTGGAGCTCTCAGAATCTTGACTCCACTAGACCAGGCATCCGTGGAAACCTCTGAGGAACTCAAGACCAAGTTACTTGTCGGAGCAGCTCCCCAGGCTCCACCAGGCCGGACACAGAGCAAGGAGCTGAGCTTACAGATCCAAGTTACATACAGTTCTTAACTTCAAGGATCTCGATATCTAGTGCAGGAAGCAAATACCAACAGAGGTATATAAAAGAAGGATACGGTGGTGATAGTTCTGTCATGGGCTAGAAGATGTTCTATCTCTCCTTCAGCCTGAGCCATTCACCATACTGTTCCATCTGACTCGTTTCTTGATTCTACACTTGATCTTATCCAAAAGGCCGAGAAGCGATTGTTTCTTGAATTCTAACTCCTCCTACTCCATGCACACAGTTGAGAGCTTTTTAAAAGTCATATAACAGCACTCGGGAGGCAGAGACAGGAGGATTGCTGAGTTGAAGACTTCCCTGGGCTACATAGGGAGCTCAGAGCCAGCCTGAACTACAAAGCAAGACCCTGTCTCAAAAAAAAAAAAAAGTCATATAACAAAGGCAGCTGCACTTTAAAACTTTGCAAAATTATAGAAAAGCATAAAGAAGGAAGCAAAAAACAAATAGCTGATAATGCCAACAGAATTAATCATTATTTTATGTTGTTATTGTCCTCAATGTGCATTTAGGGAATCCATTTGTAATGAGCTAATGATCATATATATATATATAGAGAGAGAGAGAGAGAGAGAGTTTTTAATATTCCCCATTTATTATATTAGAAAAATTTCCCCATATTGTTAGTTTAAAAATATTATGCTCCATAGTACAAACAGTAATAATCAATAAAATAGAACATTGTAATGTGTTAAGTTTCAGCAAAATAATCACTTTGTTATCTTTGTTAGTACATTTCCATGGAAAAAGTATTGTAAAAATTTAAGAATTATAAGTGCAGGAGTTCATAGTAATCAATGTATATATTTTGGAATAAAACATCTTAAGACAGAAGTATTTTCTTGACATTAACACATAGAGATCGGAACATTGTCATTTTTTTACACCAACTACTGTTTTGTAATATGTCACTTTTCCGCAAATCTTTTTTTTTTTTTTTTTTGAGACAGGGTCTCGCTTTGTAGTTCAGGCTGGCCCTGAGCTCACTATGTAGCCCAGGCAAGCCTCGAACTCAGCAATCCTCCTGTCTCTGCCTCCCGAGTGCTGGGATTACAGGCGTGAGCCACCATGCCCGGCTTTCTGCAAATCTTGAACTTAACTTGGGTTAGAGATCTTTATTGTGTAATAGGGGAAAAGCCTCATTATTTCAAGAAGAATTTTTATCATTTTCCCCATGGACGTCAGAATCCTAGGGAACAGTGAAGGAATACACTTTGCGGGCAACAATATATTTGCTTCAAGATTTTTTCCCCCTTAGTTTAACATATCTAGCCAACATGCGTCTTACACTAATTTATTTTCTTCAAGGGAAATTCACATTTCTGAATACATATTTTTCTTCTGAAAGAGGAGCTTCTTGGTTTTCTTAATAGCATGGATGTAGTCAGCCGCTTGTCTGACACAAAGCTGTCTGTATGAATTATATACTTGTCTCCTCATAGTATCTCAACTATGACCATAAATAGGAGTCATCTTAAATATTTATGAAAATGCTCCAGACCCCATATACCTGTTCATCAATTCTAGTATAGGGACATAAGGGTCCTTATTTTTACTACATCTACCAAAAGAATCTAATACCCAAGGGCCATGCTTTGAAAAATTCTGAGTCAGAAATACTTTGACAGATACTGTATTAGTCACCATTTCATTATTATGACCCAATAGCTGAGTAACAGATTTCTAAGAGGAAAGGTTCATTAGCTGATTGTTTTAGAGGTGTCAGTCCATGACTGTTGCTTTCAGGCCTATGGTAAGGCAGAGCACCATGGCAAGCGTGTAGTAGAACAAAGTGACCACCCCATGGCCTCTGGGAAGCAATAAAAAAATGGACTGGGTTTTACTAGTCTCAAGGACACTCCCTTACTTTAGCAACTTCCTCCTACTAGGCCTTATCTCTTGAAATTCGCTACCTCCCACTAGTGCCATTGGCTGCCAACCAAATGCTTAGCACATGGTTGTTTGGGGTACACCTATCCAAACCATAGTACCTCCTAAAGAATGTCCCAAATCTTTAGCACAAGGTATAAACTACTCACCAATCTGGCTCCTAGCAGGGTGGGCTCCCAACATTAGACTCTTCCCTTCTAAGGCCATACTCTTCCTTAACACGCTGACTCAATCTCCCTATCCCTTGGTTAAGCAGGGCAGTTCTTTTTCCTTTGGGTTTCTTGAAATTTTCATGATCTTTATGGATTCAAGATCAAATATGTCTTCTGAAATGAAACCTGCTGACTCAGTCACCTTCTCATCATTGAGACAATGTATCCAAGCCCCACAGCTTAAAGGAAGAGTTTTACTTTGGCTCACATTTTCAGCCCATGGTCAGTTGACTCCAAGGCAATAATGGCACAGTAGAAAGGTCTGGGGGAAGAAAGCTGCTTGGGTCATGGCACCCAAGAAGCAGAGGATGAGACAAGGACCCGGGAAAGAGATATACTCTTTCTGGTCACCTCCCAGGTCTCCCACCTCTTTTTCCTTTTATTACTAAGTCTGTTTCCTAACAGGACACTCAGCAGCTATGGATTCATTAATGTATTCATCCTTTGGTTAATTAGGATTGATCAACCGATGAGTATGGCGCTTCATGATCCAGTTATCTCCACAAAGCTCCATCTCTGAACATATAAGCTTTGGAGGGAACATTCTATACCTAAACCATGGTGCTTTTCTCTCTTCCAGAGGCAGAATGAATCGATTCCTTATCTGAAGTTTTAGAACATGATGTTCTTCTAGTACTGATCACAGAATTACTCATCTATTTATTTTCCTGCTAATTGGAACTCCTGTCAGTACATGACCTATATTATCCTATTATGTGCCTGTTGATTCTGAGTGCTGTTTGAAACCCTTTATCAGTTTATTTCATCCTCCCAACCTCTCCATTATACTAGTGCTATTTCCATATTGAAGGCAAGGAAATTATAACTAAGTAAATAAACAGATGAATATCGTTAATATTTACTGAGTGTGAAAACTGAGCTGAAAGAACAGAGCCTGCTTTCTAGGGCAGAGATCTGAAAACACAAGGAAAGGTTGTCAATGCTTTATAGAATTATGAAGATAATGGGTACTATGATCTGAACATGTAGGTCTCCCCCAAATCCATACAGTATTAGTATTAGGAGGAGGGATCCTTGGAGGTGATTTGGCATGAAGACTGAGTCCTCGTGAATGGGATGAGTGCCCCAGTGTCTGAGTTAGTGGTTTTTGCTCTTTCCCCCAAATGAGGACAAGTAAAAACTTGTAAAAGGACAAGAAAGAGAACAAGTTAAAACTTGTCCTCTATGAGGAATGGGCCTCATCAGGCACTGAATCATCTCAGGTTTCTCAGCTCCAGATCTGAAGAAAGACATTTCTACCGCCTATAAGTCATCCAACCTAAGGTATTTTGCTATAACTGCCTGAAGAGGCTGAGACAAGGTGATCCTTATAATTTAGTATTTGAAAGAAAACTACTTTGAAAATTCTCATTTTTTGGTAGAGATTTGTAGAGAAATAATAGTTTAGTGACATACACTAAACTCTTCCTCCTTTAACTCTGGGTGTTGAGTACATCATCTCAACAAAAGGGACTAAGAAAGTAGAGCTTCAAAAAGAAGCTGAAAGTAACACCCAGCTTCAACACATTCAAGCAAGACAGCAACTAGAGGCTCTTTGGCGGGAATCAGGGCTCCTCGGACTCCTCAGTCCCGCCTAAGAACGCTGTGGTGTGAGAATGAAGTCCTGGCTATTGGCCAGTATGCCACCCTTTCTCTCCATGTTTGGTTCCTCCTCACATTGTGAAGGGAAGGCAGGACTTGTGAATATTCTCCTGTGTACATCTAAATCCATACACGTGTACATGACAGCCATCTACTCTTGGCTACTAGCTACTACCTAGAAGTCTAGGGGAGCACATCAGTGTTTCTAGTCTCTCTTGGGATGACAGGCCCGAGAAGAAGTCTCCACAGGCCTTAGAAATAGGCTTGAATGTTTTGTACAGAAAATGAGATGTTCAGGGTACACTAAGTGTGAGTAGAAAGCTTGGGCCCTTTCAAAATGGAAGACTATGGCTCTTGCTTGGGGATATAAGTAGTACTATTTTTGAACATCCTGTTCTCCAACTTCAACCCTCTAATCTCTTAGGGATTCTCTAGTTCTCTTTGAAGCCCTTAAATGATAATGAAATCATTCACAGCTAAAATAATTATTATTTAAATTGGTGGTAGAATTGGTTCAATTGGTAACTTCTCCACTGAAGAGTTCTTTTTAGAAGAACAGGACTGAATCTTGCCTAAAACATTGCCTTGTGCCAGGCGTGGTGGCTCACACCTGTCATCCCAGCTCTCGGGAGGCAGAGACAGGAGGATTGCTGAGTTTGAGGCTTGCCTGGGCTACAGCTTGAACTACAAAGCGAGACCCTGCCTCAAAAAAAAAATTGCCTTGCACAAGTTGCTCAGTGTAGATTTGTTGAATGGATGAATGAAGGGAAAGTTCACTGACACTCCTAGAAATAAGTCTTTCAAATAATTTTATACAAACCTTATTTTTCTTTGCTTTTTTCATTTTCTTGCATTATTAATACCACAATAGCTTTCCAGAATAAAAATACAACTGTCATAAAAGTTCTTCTAGCACTCACTCCCAAAGGTTAAAGGTAAAGTTCCTAGGTCTACAGGGATGAAGAATTTGGGTGAAATTCTCAGGCAAAAGGCCACATAAATATGTAAAATATAAACCCTATACATAACGCCAATATCATTCTGCACATCTTTTTTCTTTCTGGAAAATTACAAAGTTAGAGTTTAAAAAAATCAGATTGGAAGTCAAAAGAATTAAATTTTCCCTTTATAGGATGGCATGCAGTTCCACTTAGAGATCTTCATAAAATCTTGAGAGAAAAATCCATTTTGAAAGAAAAACAACTCTGGGTGGTGTTTGAAAATTAAGAAGGCGACTGGAAGCTTTGCCAGTGACAACTGTAAGTAATAATGTGGTATTACATTTTATTTTCCATTTTTAAGACTGAGTTAAGAAAAAACCCAGCAGGTATGTGGACTTATATTTCTAGCAGATATTCTATAAAAATAATAGTTTTATTTATCTTAGTTGGTGTGAATATCATACTCTTTGAGGGTAAGGTTTTCATTCATAGAGAGGTTAAGATCCTTATGGAAAGAAGGCCCTGATGCGTCCATTTAGGTTTTATTGTTTCTAAAGCATTTGTTCTCTTTTCCATCTTACATATTAGTAGACACAAATTATCTTCTAAATCTGAAAATCTGTTCTCACTTGAAGATGCCCTGTAGTTCTGAGTGATCTAGCACAGAAATACTGGGCATATGATATTCTCCCTATAAAACACACTGTAGGATGAGGCTACCTCATCCTGGAGATTGCCTGTCATTATCCAATGAAAATTGTGTTTCAAGCCTCAGAAAATTCAGATGTGATGGAAACATATTCTCTACCTTTAGAATTTCTGAATTTCCCAGGGACTTAAGAAACCCTAATCTTTATTCTCTCTGGAAAATAACAGACAATAAATACACTTTTGGAGTTTAAAAATAAAACCAGCCCAGTCAGTCTTCAAGGTAGTAGACCATCATTCATTCACTGCTGCCTGTGGGATGTGAGGCCAGTTGTTTCAGACCCTCTTACCTAGTCTTCCTCATCCACAAGGCAGGCTTGATCCTAGGACTATCTGGTGGAATTATTATGAGCATGAGGTAAGCTAATAAAGCAAACCTAATAGGCTACTCCACATCTGACAGTGGCCACTAGACTAATTGCTGTTACTCAATCTAAAATTTTGTGGATGATCCATGTGTTGCATTACACGTAGTACCTACACAGTCCCACGGCCCTCTCCCCACGATAACCTTTGTCCAACTTGGAGAATGGTATATAAGCAATGTGAACCTGGATTTCTGTATGCACACTCCAGGATCAAATTGATGGCAGGGTGTATGGAAGTGCCCGTTGATGACTGTCAGCCATCAGGCTTAGGCTCTTGAGTCAAGAAATGTCCTGGTTGCCCCCACGTGCTAGAACACAAATTGCAGGCTACATGAGCCCGAGACACGTGGCTCCTTTTCTCTCTATATTGTCATTTCTTCCACTATGTAATTTAAAGAAGATCTAAATTCAAAATACTAAGTTGATAGCTGTTATCTAACAGCAGATATGAAAGGTACCTCCACCACATATGGCTTATGAAATCTTAGGGAAGTTTTTATCTTCTTTGACATCTATAGAATGAGATTAACCATAGTTCTTGCATCATACAATTATTGTGAGGAATAATCTTGTCAATGGGAACACCAAAATCAGCCTTTGCAGATATGCATCACTTTTAGTGCCTTGGCAGGTGGCTGATGAGGTCAGCAAAAATCAGTTTATCAGGGAAATGTCTCCTTGAAATGGAATAATGTATTTGGTGCTATGAGCCAAGACTAGAAAAAAGTGTAAAATTAAAAAGAAGTGGTGATTAATAATTGTTCATTATGTGTTAGGAGTTGTGCTCATTCAAATCCTAATATGTTCTACTTGAAAAAAAGGTAGAATGACCTCTGTTTTGCAGATGAGGTAGCAGGGAGTTAATGAACTTGTTCATAGTCACAGAAATAGTGAACAAGAGGACAAACTAGTTGGCCCTGTTCCTATTGCTTGTATAATGCTGCCTCAGGACAAGATCAACTGATGAGAAGCTATGATGTCAGATGAAGCTATGATATGATGATTGTGTCATGGTTTAGTCACTATACTCTGATGGGCCACAGTATATATATTCTCAAGTGCAGACACTACCTTTTGAAGAAAACCTATTTATAAGGGGTATTTGCAGTTGAACATTAAGTTTATAATTCTCATGTATGACATAAATTTAACTATAGTATTTGTCAAAACCAAACATATAAAATGGCATTAGCTTCACTTACCTGCCTTAAAAGGTGGTGATTATAAAACAACTGGGGGCTGGGCGTGGTGGCTCACGCCTGTAGTCCCAGCACTCGGGAGGCAGAGACAGGAGGATTGCTGAGTTCGAGGCTTGCCTGGGCTACATAGTGAGCTCAGAGCTAGCCTGAACTACAAAGCGAGACCCTGTCTCAAAAAAAAAAAAAAAAAAAAAAAAAACGACTGGGGACAAAATGCTAGCTGCTTTCTGTTCACTAGTTCAGGGTTGGAGAGTTAAGAAATACACAGACACATGTATACACACATATACATACATGCACACACATATACATACACAAGTAGTTGGATAGATGGTCATATTTAAATGAGAAAAACTGGCTGGCTTTGTGAACTCTATTGTGAAAGGTTAGCATAAAACCAAATCATAGCTTTCTGAGAAAAGCCATACCTGATTGTTTGGTGCTTTCTAAATTTTTGACATGTTTTCAATGTAGAAAAGAATTTTCTAAAGAAACCCTGGTCATGGCTGGGGGCGGGGCTTGCTGGGGGCGGGGCTTGAGAGCTCCACACCAGGCAACCTGGATCAGTTACTTTTCTAAATTGTTGTTTCTCGCCAGTGTCAATAAACTGCTGTAAGTGGTTTAGCATGTTTGCTTGGCTGTATCTATGCATAAAATAAACAACACATTTAGTATTCCTTTTACAATTGATGGTGGGTGTTGTGTAACTACCCTATATAACCCTTAAAGAGGGAGTAATGAAATTTACCTTGCGGAAGCATCAAAAAACAAACATGTTTTTCTACTGCCTGGGTCCATGAATAACTTCTCAATTGCTATGTAAGAATTTAATATATAGGACGTCTTAAATTCCAATCCATATGCCAAACAAGCACTTTACAACCTGTGCTTGCCTTACCTGGAATTACATCAGAGTCATTACTTTTTCTTTCCTCTTTTAGGAGAGTGTCAATGGGATTCAGAAATTAATCAAGAGAGCTCAAGGTCTGAGGAAAATTTGAACTGTGGCATTAAGACAAGATGTGTGTACTAAATGCTAACATGAATGGGGTGCTATATGCAGTAACTCATAAAAACCGTTATGCATTGAGGTATTTTCATGAGTTTTCATAGGAATCCTAGTTTTTTTTTTTTTTTTGCTTTTTGAGACGGGGTCTCGCTTTGTAGTTCAGGCTGGCCCTGAGCTCACTATGGTGCCCAGGCAAGACGCCGCGAACTCAGCAATCCTCCTGTCTCTGCCTCCCGAGTGCTGGGATGACAGGCGTGAGCCACCACGCCCGGCATTGTGGTATGCGGTGTTGATCGTTGGTGGGCGTGTCTCCACGCCCAGCATTATATGTGGTTACCGGGGATTGAACTCAGGTCCTTGCACTTGCGAGGCAGGCACTGGAACCACTGAGCTAACCCTCCAGCCTAGGAATCCTAGTTTTATTTTTAAGTTACGCAACCAAGGCTCAAGAACAACGGGCGCCACACATGGAAAGTTTGTCAGAGGAATCATTAGGTGGGTTGGAAGGCAGATTTATTCTTCAATCATGAACTCTGGTATCAAAAGAATAAAGTTTTAGTTTTGTTGTTTTTTTAAAGGAAATAGTAACAGATAATGCCAATATAGGATACATTTGTATTATCATAAAACTTTTTTCCAGAAAAAAGTGAAAGTTAATTATTTTGTTGTGTAAGAAACAGTGATTCTTAAGACTGATGAGGGAAAAAAAAAACAAGAAGATATTTTTAATAAGTAGCTTCGGAAAGCCAAGTTCATGGCATCCTTCTGAGCTGGATAAATCAGGAAGAATGCTCTGTACCACAGGGATGGCCTCTTGGAAGAGAAAATAAAGTAATCAACCTAGATTCCTTCTGCTTGGCATAAACATCAAAGCTCTTGTAGCAGTTCATAGAAGAACTGACTTCCATACATTTGGCCTGGTTTTTGGCACCTGGTTAAAAAGATTGAGCAACAAAAAGCCCAGCTTGAATCTTATTAAAATTAAATATTAAAAGCATACTCTTGCAATTAGAAAATCCTTTGATTGGGACGGCCCCTGAGTGCATGCATGGCTTGGAGAACTTCCTTTATTTGTTTAATTCACAAGCTTGCTATTTTCATCTCTCTGTCCAACTGTGCCCTCTTTTCCCACACAATATTCTCTGAAGAACATCTAACTCTCCATAAAACATCTAGCAGCAGAAAAGCACTCCATGGTTTCCCAAATACCTGCCAATAAATATAAAGCAGAGAATTTCATATAAATATGATGAGATGTGATGCTAATGATTAAGTCATCATGAGTGATGTTTAATGGTCACTTGTTTAAGCTAATTAATGGCGTGAATGTGACCTCGCAAGTCAACTGTTTTGAATCTCACTGCAAGTTTCCATGGAAGCCTGAGCTTTCCAACCACTTCCAAAGAATTTGAGGGGAGCCACCCATTTTTTGCCGGTGGTTTAGCTGGAATTAAAATTAATAACTCTTTGGCCTTAAGCCTTCATGAAGACTGCTCAAGATGTTTCAGTAGGCGTGCATGTTTTAGGTGCTCACCTGGGAAAAACGCAGGGTCCGTGCTCCCGTCTTGAGCAATGGAACCCACGACTCAGGAGTCAGAGCTCTGGGTTTTCCCAGCAGCACCGAGTCAGCAACCTCAGCTGCTGACCTCTGTCTCCCAGTGTGGGGACAGGGCCAAAACCCAGGCCAAATGTCTGGTAGTCAGGCAGTGTGGCTCCCTTAGAGCCAGCCCGTTGCTCAGCTTTTACTTCTTTTTATTTTGAAAGTTTTGAAATTTACGTAAGAGTAAAGAGCAGCACATGAAAACAATGCCCATGCACCTTACATCTAGATTTATCCGTTCACATTTTATCATAATTTCCCTCACTTGTTCTTACATATCTATTTTTGCTGACTCTTTGGCAAATGGGCTGCAGGTGCTCTGACTCTTCACCTCTGTGCACTATCATGAGGGAGGACACACCTTCACCTCTGTGCACTATCATGAGGGAGGACACACCTTCACCTCTGTGCACTATCATGAGGGAGGACACACCTTCACCTCTGTGCACTATCATGAGGGAGGACACACCTTCACCTCTGTGCACTATCATGTGGGAGGACACACCTTCACCTCTGTGCACTATCATGAGGGAGGACACATCCCCAGCACCAAGACCCAACGCTCCCAAATTTATCTCCTCTTTATGGAAGTCCATCTTAAATTCCCCCAAGTCTTGCTCAAGTGTCTTTTGTTTTGTTTACTTTTATGATGTGGGATTTAAACGAGGTGGATGCATTTAATACGAGGCTGGTCCACTGTGTGTGCTTCTGTGTCCCGAGTTGCTACTAATCCACACCAGACCCCTCCGTTGTGCTGCTGCTCTCATGACAGCATGATTTCTAGAGTCCAGGGTGGTTTTCTAATGGTCTCTTCCACAATCTGGAAGTACTTGTTGGGGTGCTCATTGGGATGTTCAAGGTAAAGGTACTGCATTAAGGTGTGTCATATTTCTTAGCACTTTAAGCACACAAGGTTAGATTGTCCCACCGTCAGTGGTGCTACCTTTGCTTAATTGGATAAGGTGATCACTACAGTGATCTCTCCATTGTGAGGGGGATCTTGTTCCTTGGGATTAGTGAAAAATTTGTGGCAGAATACCTACGTGGTGTAACAAATCTGTTCCTTGATGTTTTTGTTGAGAGTTTAAAGATCCACTGACAATCCTTGCTTGATACCACGTTTCTAATTGTATTTTCCATGTTTTATATAAACTATATATATAGAAATATAATTATTTTTGAATTATAATATTTTAAAACTCATCTATCAATTCTGGAAACTAAAATATGATACCAGCTACAGGGTTAATGCTTTGTCACAATTTAAATTCTCCTCAAATTTTATTTTGTTGTGAGATATTTTTTAAAAATCATAATTTTTATTCTAAATTTTAGATTTTAAATCTTGTCAAATGATTTTTCTGCCTCTCTAAAGATGTTTAGACATTTTTCTTGATTGTATTGATGAATTAATTCTTTTAGTGACAAATTAGATTGTCAGGTGTCTAACTGACCTTCCATTTCTGACTTGCCCTTGATGTCTTTTTCTCTTTACACCCTGCTGAATGTAACTTGCCAACAATTTGGCGAGTGTACTTATATGCACGTGTAATGTTTTATTTTGGGCGATTTAGCTTGAACTTTCTTCAGGGTTTGTTCTTTGCTGTGTTAAGTCTGCTGAGGACACATCAGGGGTGTTCATCTCCTAGATTTCATCTCTGTGCCCTTTTTAAGAGTAATTCTAAGCCTCTCTATTCATTTTCACCTCTTTTCTGAAGCCCCCCAAGCTGTTCAGCTTGGTACTGTGGGACTATGTAAATCACAGCTGTTAGTGCTCCTGATGATACACAGGAAGCATCTGGGCTTTGGTTTTACCCAGGTCGTGTTCATTTTGCAGTAACTTATGGAAGCTGCCTTGGGACAGTAGGTAGAGCATTTCTCTTTTCTACATGGGTACCTACCTGTCAGAGGAAGGAGGCATAACATGGAGCCTGTCCCGACATGTTTCATGGAGCAGTCTACAAAGGAGTCTGTAGTAACTAGATACTTTATGGCCCATTCATTTGACAGCTGCTTGTTGGGCAGCCATGAGGCCAGATTCTTCCTGAGGCTGCAGCTTCTGTGATGAGCCCAGATGTGCGGACATTAGAACCTTGCCAAGAAATGGGTGCTTAAATAATCACCTCGGTGACCTCCTGTCGTTGTCATTTCCAAAGGAAACCACACAGATATAGCAGGGCTCTTCAGGACAGGGCAGCTGGCCTCACTGAACACAGGACAGGTAAAACCTTAGCTAGCTGAACCGGAAGTGTTTCAGATGCAAGGAACTGTGAGGCAGACGAGACCAGTGATCGCTGAGCTAGTGGCTCCCACCAGTGGATACAGTGAAAGCACCTGGGAAGCTTCCTAGCGTACAGGGGTTCTGTCCCCGAGCCTCCTGCTTAAGGGTCTGTCCTGAGCCCAGGCCTCCGTGTCTCCAAGGGCTCTGCTGGTGACGCTGTTGTGTATCTAGAGGATCAGTGCCGACGGCACCTGGGAAGTCGTCACGCACACAGCTCTGAGGTCCATCCCAGATCCACTAAACTACGACCTGCAGGTCTGAGCCCAGCCATCTGGGTCGTCACAAGGCCTGCTGACAGCCGTGACAAGAACCACTGCTAACAACGTCCAGCAGCGTGCTACACGCCATCCCCATCCCTGACCTGGGCTTGTGTTTAAAAATAGACACTTAGCTAACCTGAACTTTCAGTGATGTCGGACAACCAACACAACTGCGATCGTTTTGTTTTTAATTTTCTTCTTACGATACTCCAAAGTGTTTTATCGCTTGCTTTTTGTTTGCCTGGGCTTTACTGGCTTTGAGGGTATGATTGGTCTCCTCTCAGGGAGGACAGCAGCATGTGTAAAGGGCACCTGAGTCAGGAAATAACGTGGGATGTTCCAAGAACTGGAAAAGGGCAGGCTGAGGACCTGATTGTGACTGAAGGAAGAGTCAAATCGAAGGGAAGGTAGACACCGAAGGCCACACACGGACTCCAGGGAGCGTACTTAAATTTGCATTTTTGCAAAGAAAAGTTTAGTAAGTGTATGAAAGATTGTGTACAAGGGCACAGAAGGAATGCCTATTCACTGGCCACAACAGTTAAGGGCAGTAATGATGGGGACTTGCTGATGAAGTTATGATGTTGATCAGTGGGCTGGGGTGTGGCTTAGTGGGAAAGTACTTGCCAATACGCACACACGAAGCCCTGGTTTGGTTCCCAGCACTGGGTGCTTGGGATGGGAATGAATAGCGATGGAACTTGCTGAATGAATATTTAGGTCCTGAAGGAGCTGGAGTTCTTTGAGAAACATTGTAGTTTTACATAAAGGGCCATGGAATAGCAAAGTAGGTCAAATAGCCTCAGAAAGACCGGCCAAGTGAAAAGAATATCTGAGATTAAGAAAAAGAGATAAACAAATCACTACTGTTAGCAGAGGACCTGCCAGATGGTCCTGTCCTACCTCCTGAAATCTCAGCTCGGTCTGACCGTGGTGAGGCCAAGGGGCAGCCCTGATCACGTGCTCCCACGGGCCTTGCTGGTCCTTGAGGTCTGGAGAGCGTGACCAAGGACAGATGTGAGAGTGGGCTGGGAGAGGGAGACCGAGAAGAGGACCAGCAGCCAAACTGATCAGGGCTTTGGGATATTCCCAAGAAGAAGATATCTCCCCAGGAGTCTCTCTCACAAGCACATAGAGTTGAGAGGTAAGAATACTACCAACTCGGGTTGGGGCTGCCGAGGCAAAAAGGAAATGTATACTGAGGCTGTACACAGAGGCTTTCTGTGGGGAGTGGGAAATGACAGGGTATGTCCTCTGTCTACCACATCACTGAAGATCTTGGAAATGGTGGCATGCACTTGTTGTCTTCAGTGGTCCCCCATGCCAACTGGAGTGCCTGAAGTCCCCCTGGACGGCTCCCCAGCTAGGAACATAGTTGAGCTGGAAAAGATAATGACCAGCATTCAGATACCAAAGCAGATTGTGAGCAGTAGGTGTCAGTCAATGGGGCTGTGTTTGCTTCACCTGCGGGAGGTCTTACGTTCTGTCCCCTGCACTGCACAAAACGGAATAAAGTAATTTTAAAAGTAAGGTGAAACAGAGTGACTATTGACTCCCCTATCTCTAGGTGGGGATATATTTCTTCTAGACAGGCTCCTTCAGAGTTTTTGGAAACTTGCTATTAACATGTTTATGGGGTTTGTTACATAGGGTAACTTACCGTCACATAGTAAACATAAAACCTGTTTTCTCCTTGAGGATGCGTTTGTGCAGGTGAGTATAGAGCCGGGCACAGCAAGAGGCAGGGAACAGTCTGACTTGGGCATTCTTGGAGTGACGTCGTGGGGAGGAGCTCCTGTCTACAGGTACAAAATAGAAACCGAGCTGGAGAACAAGAACAGGGATGATGATAAGGTCCAAATGTATCCCCAGAAGTTCCTTTGTTGGGAACGTACTCACGAAATGCAGATGTTCGTGATGTTTGGAAGTTGGGCTTTTGTGGGGTAATTAGGGTTACACAAGGGAGGCCTGCGGTTACACAAGTGCCCTCTAGGAAAAGAAAGAGGGACCAGAACTGAGACACTTGTTCTTTCTCCTGTGTTGTGATGCCCTGTATCACGACACAGCACAGAGCCCTCACCAAATGCTAAGCACATGACCATGTTGTGTCTTCAACTTGCTTGGCTCCAGCCAAATAGACTTCTAGTCTTTATAAATTGTCTGGCTTCAGATATTTTCTTGTAGGATCATAAAACAGTTTAAAACAAGGGATAAGGAGCATCTCAAAATAAACTAGTGTAAGTTTGTCCACGGTTTTGCCCAGACTGACTGAAATCGTAGGACTTTATAATTCTTTTTATCATAAAAACACTTTTGTTCTTTGGTCTCAGGAGCAAACCTAGGTTTTCTGGAGTCAGAGGCTTGTATAGTCTTGGAGGTCCTTTTTAAAAGGAAAGTGAGTATTATAATGAGTATTATACTGAGTGGGTAATTTAATAAGATAGGTAATCAGAACAAATTGTGAAATTTGAAAACACTGTAATTATCACATTACCAACTCCCTAGAGGTATATAGTATTTTAATTATTTGACTTCATGCTACATCTTAAAACACTTTTCCTGCTTTGATCACCTTCTCATATGGCAGTGCTTTTGTTGTATCCGTTTTTATTGAAAGCAAGACAATTTAATATTTCCTATAGTGAGGCTGATCAAAGTTTACAGATTTACCTGCCTTCAACTTGTTCATGATATTGGCCTATAAATGTTGAAGGTCATTGCCAACTTTGGAACAAGTTTCTTTCAGGTTGTTTCAAATTTTATTGTAAAAAGAGAGACTTTCGATTCTCTCGGAGTTGGTGACACCAGAGAACGTGCCGCTCCCGGGACCTGGGATGCACCGCTTGGCCCGTTCTCAGAGGAGGGACCCCAGGGAGGGCCCACAGCCGAGGCCTCCTCAGGCCACAGGAGTCCTGCTCCGGAGGCTGGCAGTGCTTCTTTCCTATGGCCAAGTAAACATAAAATGGTTTAGCACCACGTTTATTTAGACATTTTAGGAAGTAGTTCCTACCGTCCCCAGTTTACAAGTGAGCAAACTCGTACTCAGTGAGGTGGCTTTTGGCCAAGCAAGGACTTGGAAAGGATTGAAGCGTGCTGGGTGCCCTCCCTTCCTTGAGCTTCATCCCCCCGGTTTATCTCTTCACCACTGCAGACATACAGACTTCTGTACCAAGCTGGCCAAACAAGGAAAATCTCCCAGGTAATGCCTGTTAAATCTAAAAATAAAGAAAAATCATAGTCCTTCCATGGCTTTAGCCAGACCGAGAAGGTACTCACTTCTTTATAAGGGACTTTCTAGTCCTTCCTTTAGGTCTCTGTTTCACACGCAAGAGAAAGGGCAGCAGCCCAGACTCCAACCCCAGAAGGATCACAGAAGTCCTATCAGGCTCTCAGCTCTTCACAGGCCACAGATAGGAGCCTGCGAGGCTGAGGCAGGGTGGGGCTGCGGGATGGTGAATGTGATACTTAATGGGCCAGATCTGTTTGATAGAATTGATAACTAAAGAGATTTCAGACCATCTGACTTCATCCCAGTGGCTTGGTCTGAGGCTGGCTTTTAAAACACGCGGCTTTATCTTCTCATTGTGAGTTAACAAGTCCTGATGACTCCGGCTCTCGCTTTTGGTGGAGCTAAGTTATCAGTCCAAATAACCTGGCTGTGTTGGAAACTAGTTTCAAATTGCTTGCAGATGGCTGGAGGCAGATGAAAGCTGCCGTGGAGGTGTGCCTCGGTCTATTCTCAGTCCCCAGACTCACAGGCCGTGTGCTGACACTTGGATGCTTGTTTTACAATATCATTTGACAAGTGGGATTTATGTGTCAAAATTTCAGCCAAAGCCAAGAAAGTGTCAGAGCAAGTGGAGAGAGGCAGCATGAGAAAAGGGAGGGGTTGTGTCTCCAAGCTAGGAGTGGATGAATGGACCGTGCCAAATCCCAGCCCTGTACCGAGCACACAGGGAAATTAACCTGGCTGCCAAAAGCCTGGGTTTCTTTGGTGTGTTTTTGCTCAGCACTCGTCCTGCCTTTATCATTAAGGAAACAATGTAATAAAAACAAGACCTTTTCCTTAAATGCATTAATAAAGATACCTTTTGGGTCCAGTTCCAAAACCACTGGAGCCACATTTAATTTGCTGCATTACTGTGCTAGAATCCAGGGCAGAGGAGTGCTAAAGGCCACGGAAAACAAATACAAAGGCAAAGATTCCTGTTTGTCCTTCGCATCTTCAAAATGCTCGAACTACTAAATATGCACAAATCCTCCTGAACACAGGTGAACTTTGTCAGAGATTTCTGACTTACGTTCAAACACAATCACTAAACATACACAATCACTAAGTCCTACTTGAAATTGTTAATGTCCTATAAACTCCCCTGAAGACAGATACCCTCTCATGTTTTTTTTTTTATATGTGGGGAGGAGAGAGATAGTGAGAAGATGGATGTTTAGGTTTCCCTGAGCCCGGTGCCAGAGCTTGCCATATTAAGAACATGTATGCGTTACTTTGTAAGCTATGAGATGACATGTAGTTTTATTTAGACATAGTAAAGAAAAAATAATGAGTTATTTCTGACACAGTGAGAAATAACTTCCCAGAAAGGCACCATTCATGGGGCCAGCCCAGCCCAGCTCAGAGGCTACCACCTATTAGCTGCAAACAAATTTAGGAAAGAACCATAGCTCGGACAACAGGTTGTGTGTCAAGTGAAAGAAGTAGGTTATGAGCAAGTCACCGCGCAACAGATAACAAGTGTCCTTGTCTTTCCCTTCCATTCCTCTCTGGGTACCAGGGGTCGGAGTATGGACGCACTGCTTTGGAAAGCCGTAGGCAGTCTGAGAGCCTTACCCAACCTGGCGCTTGAAAACATCTGAACAGAAAGTGCTGTGATTGAGTGAAAGTACACAGCACATGGGGTCTCTTTCCCCTGATCTCGGGGTTCCTCTTGGGTGGTAGTTTAGACAAAAGTCAAGAAGCCCTCAAGTGGGCACTTATGCCTATTAGCTGGGGAGCCACAGGTGCTGAGGTTCATCTGGGGAATGCCACACCTCCGTGTTTTCCTCGGCCTTCCCACGTGTATGCTTTCTGCCAGGATTCCAGGCCATCAAAACGTCCATTTTTCTGATCTACAGATGACTAAATAATTTCTCCCCGTGGAAATAGTGTTTATGGGGGAAATATTATGTGTGCCATTGCCACTTAGTGAAAAGAGATTCTAGGAAACATACTTGAAACTCAGAAGTATCAGAAGGATTTCATTAAGAGGCTAAGTTGATGATTTTAAAAATTGGAACTAAAAAGATTGGGATTTTGGAAAATTTTCACTGTATGTGATGTCAACAGGTCACCTAGGTGCTGTTCAGTGCTGAGAATCGGCTCTGTCGTTGGTAAAACTGGAATGAACTGCTGCTGGGGCAGCGAATGCAGACCCCAAGGCCAGGTCTAGCAGGCGTTATTCCCTGAATAAATAGAGACGTGAATTGTACTGACTTCTATGGAGTTCTTAAATGGACCTATGTGAGTGGGCATCTCCATAAGTGTGTGTGTGTGTGTGTGTGTGTGTGCAAGAGAGAGAAAGGGAGGGAGGGAGAGAGGAAGAGAAACTGAGTCAAGACATTTAATTAGCAAATGCATAGAGAGAAAGAGGGAGGTTTAGGTCCCCCCAGTAAAGTGATTACTACTTTTGAAATGGTTAATGTTTCCATATAATTGCAGCAAAAGAGGATCGGGTGAAAGAGACACCACAGGCCTTTGCGTCTAAATAGCTCCACTGGTTCCGGTAGAGAAGGGAAGGGACCGTGAAGAGGTGTCTGTGTGGAGGTGCGAGAGGGGCGCCGCACGACTTTCCGTCCTGGGTAGGTGGGTGTTCGTTGTCTGAGGAGCTGCGGTCATTTCTGACAGTCCCTCGGGTCAGGTGGAGGGCCGTGTGAGAATTATTGGCATTAGTGGTCTCTGGAAATAGGGGAAGGCTGGCAGCAGAGAGCCTGATGGGCTGTGCTGAGGCCCGAGAGCGGGAGCAAATGCCGAAGGCTTCCCTCTCACTGTGCCCTTCAGCAGCCCGCAGCGCGCAGGCGCAGGTGACATGCGCAGACGGCAGGGCTTGCCGGGCCCATTGCTTACAGACCAAGAGGGTGAGGGCCGCGGAGATGCTGTCGGGTGGAGCTGACGTTACTGTCCATGTGATCCAGGCTGGGGGAGGAATATTAAACCAGGAGAAGTTTGGAGGGGTGGGGAGGCCGGATGGGGAGACATGCACGTATGAAGAGCGAGAAATGGAAGAAAAGAGGTGGAAAATACAGCAAAATTTTACTGAGCGTCATGCCATGGTAGAATGTCTTCCAAATTTCTATGTCGAAAACATAATCACCAATGTGATGATACTAGGAAATGTTTGTAGAGGAGATGATGATGTCGTGAGGGCATCATTCTTGTGAGTGGAGCTAATACCCATAAAATGAGATACCCAACAGCTCTCTCAACTCTTGCCATCCTGTGAGGACACAGCTAGCAGGTGCCATCAATGAACAACAACAACAACAACAAAAATGGGTGCTTTCTAGATATTTAATCTGCCAGAGTCTTGAGCTTGGACTCTCAACTTCAAGAACTGTGAGAAACAAGTTTCTGTTGTCCCTAAGCTATGTGACAAATACTGTTGTGTTTCATGAGCTCATGCAGAAGACAGAAAACCTGCTGGCAGTGACCGTATCTGGAATATGGGTGTGGGGTGCCCTTAGATGTAGAGACAAAGCACATAAAAGGTCAGAGAATCACAAACTGGGATGAAGGGAATTTGCACAGCCGTTTCCTCACCTAGGTGATTTTAGGACTTTGCTTGTAGACAGTGGGGGCAACTCGGCTCCTGAAAAGTTGTCGCCCCTTGTGCTGTGGGTAGGTTTTGGTTGACGGCACTTAGAAAAGGACTGGGGGAGGAGACCGCAGTGCTAAGCCGGAGCGACCTGTGTGGAGAAGCAGGTTGAAGCAGCGAGGAGTCAGAACCCTGTTCTTGAAGCTGGGGCAGCAAAGGGCTGTTGTGGTCGCTTTGCCTTTCTCTGTGAGTCAGACTAAATAACAGCTTCTGGGCCCCTTATCTGTGAAATGAGAGGTCTGGCACATGTGGTTTCCCAGGAATTTTCTGGCTGTAAATCACATTCAGTTTCAGCAGAATATTTTGTTTCTAACCTTCCCATGCTGCTGCTGAGCTTGCCTAATTGCTACGTGTCCTCTGATTTCATTCTCCCACCTCCGTCTCTGATGACTCCTTCCTTCCACCCAGAGATAACAGTCTCAGCTCTCTCAGGATAGTTTTCCCAGCTGGCAAAACTATTTCCAAAATGCAAACTTGTGGTTGCTGATTCACACATGGCTGGACAGGCACCATTCCTTTCTGACTGGTTTCATGCGTGTTGCTCTCACACCGAGACCTCATCACTGGTAAAGAGTGAGAGTAGCCAGGGAACACAGTCCCTGCAGAGGTCATTATGAGTTGAGAAGAGAAATGAAGCTTTAAAGTCACCACCATCGTTTCTTTTGAGGTGTGAAAAGTGAATTGTGTGTGGCCGTAAGACTGAAACCTGTCAGCCTGCAAAACATCCCCTAAACATTCTTTGAGGAAAAATATAAAAACAAAGATTT
>PVIC010017433.1:0-32747 GCA_004025085.1 Thryonomys swinderianus | reverse complement strand
GAGGATTGCTAAGTTCGAGGCTTGCCTGGGCTACATAGTGAGCTCAGAGCCAGCCTGAACTACAAAGCGAGACCCTGTCTCAAAAAAAAAAAAAAAAAAAAATGGGTGACTTTAGGTGATTTGGCTTTTAATGTGTTGGCTTTTTTACCTGAAGGCACAAAATGAGATTCAAGATTTGTAGAATTCTATCCTTAGGTTCCTCACAAGCAGATATTTCTATTGCCATTTTATTTCCCAGGCACAATATTTCTTTACTCAATATTGAAGACTTTGTTTTTTTTTTTTTTTTCAGTTTGTGTAACATTGGGATTCCCTATGAAAGTGAGTGTGGGGCTGGACCTTTAGCTCAGTGGTTCTAGCACCTGCCTAGCAAGCACAAGGTCCCTGGTTTGATCCCCAGTAACCACATACAGCAATACTGAGCATGGTGGCTCACACCCAACAGCAATCAGTATCACATACCACAAATGCCGGGCTTGGTGGCTCAAGCCTATAATCCCAGCACTTGGGAGGCAGAGGCAGGAGGATTGCTGAGTTCAAAGCTTGCCTGGGCTACATAGTGAGCTCAGGGCAATCTGAACCACAAAGCAAGAACCTGTCTCAAAAAAAAAAAATAAATAAAGTGAGTGTGTATCAATTGTGATGCTACATCAAAGGGAGTAAGCCCCAACAATAACACGATGAGGACAGGCTTTTCTGCTCTAGTCTCGAATACAATGCCTGTTATATAGATGTTTCATAAATATTCAGGGGTCAGTTAATAAAAAACACCACAGCAGAAGTAATGCAAAAGGAAATTCCCAATGTCTCCTCAAACTCTTCAGGCTTTCTGATATTAAACTTGCTTGCATTTCTTCTCTTATATATTAAATTTACCAAATAATCACAAGATCAAGCAAAGAAGCCTATGCCTAATAGTGTATAATTTTGCTTCAACAGTAACAGTGAGACCAGAGGACACATAATAGCAGAAGATATCTTTTGAGTAGTTATATGATTCTCCTTTTGGAAAATAGTTGCAAATAATTATAAAGTATTTTTCCTTTGCTTACATAATTTGAAAAGAGCCTAAAGAAAGTCTTGCATTAGTCATGAAGAACTTAAATTCAGAGAGGGGTGTATACCCAGAATTCTTCAGTTGGGATCACCCAAGCTCTAAGCCAAGTGCTCTTTTTACTCTGCCACAGATGAAATATATCTCTCCCCATTTTGTTCCTGACCGTCCAATACACCATAAAATACTTGACTTTGTTTTAACCTATCAATGTACCATATCTTTGATATCTTGAAGAGATCTATAGCATATATTTTACATCAAAAAAGTCATTTCCTTTTAAAGATTTATTGATAGTTATATTTCCAAATGTGTGTCCCCTACCCCAAAAGTATATTTATCCTATCTTTATTCAAGAACCATTAAAAAGACAGGCATTCATATATAGTCTATTTGAGTTTTCTGAGAGCTGGAGGCACCAAGACTCCAGATTCCTTGTCTTCCCATTCTCCATTCAAGTACTTTGAAAAATGTCCATTAGGTGTATGGAGGTTGTAGGGGTGGAGTAAGAGCAGGGGAGTGGGAAAAAATAAGAATCAGGATATATCATGTACAGGTACAAATTTCCAATGATGAATATGAAAATAATGTATATTTAAAATGTACCAATAAGCTCAATTAAAAAAAAAGACATCTCCAGAATTTAAAATAACTATAGAAGTCAATCTGAGTAGAGTCTCCCTTTTGAATATGTAGGTTCCATGTCTGTAGACTCAGCCATCCAAGGATTAAAAATAGTAGGAAAAAACTATGTCAATATTCAATATGTATAAACTTCTTTTTCTTATTATCTTCTAAACAGTGCAGTATAATAGCTATCTACATAGCATTTACATTGTATCAGGTATTATAAGTAATCCAGAGATTATTTAAAGTAAATGGGAGAAGTGTGTAAGTTGTATGCAAATATTGGCAGTTTCATATGAGAGACTTGAGAACAGAGCTTGGCATAGGGGATTTCCTGAGTCCAATCTGAGAGACATTTATGACCATCACAGGTCATTCATATCTTGCTGTGTGGATAATGAGACCTCTTATTTGGTCCTATCTCCAATAAATCTCTGTCCTTAAGATTCCATATTTAACTCACTTGTTTTAAAAGACCTTGACCTAAGTATGTCAAGATTATGCAATTTAAATATCAATCTATTGGCCAGATAGCTTATGCTACTCAGTAATTAATGGTACCCTTCTATTTTGGCAGCCAGTTTAGGTCTAGAAATAGAATATGTGAGAAAAACTAAAATTGGTCTGTGGAAAAAACAGCAGAGTCAATTATTCAGAATCATGCAATTAACCAAAATAGTGCTCCTCAACTCTTTCACAGTCTATCTCTTTTATATTCTAAAGATACAGATATTACTGGACTTCACAAACTCACTCAATTTGCTAGCGTCCCTATGTATGCTGATCACACGGTTATCCACCGTGATCTTATAAAGCATTTAGCTACCTAGTTAGTTTGCTGAGGGCCTGAAGCTACATAAGTGCTTATGGATTCATCAAAATGTCAAATTAGGGCTTCTGTGGCCCACAGGAGACACAATTGTGAATTACACTGAATCAGCTTCTCTGCTCTAGAATTTAAGTTCTATCTCTCTCTCTCTCTCATCCTCATTTGGGTCTCCAATGAGACTTCAGTGTCAAGTATATTAAACCATTCACACCGCTCACATTTCTCTATGGCGCTGTTCATTTTAGTGCAAGCTTTTTCTCCCTAGTCTTCACACTGGTACTATAAGTTGATCATTTTTGATTCAGAGTAGTCTTTGTTCAAGGTTTGTTTGGTGTTTTAGTTGGTATGAAACTTAGCTGGTGGACTGTTCCTAGACCTTTCATTTGTGCACTATATGTCAGTGTGCACTAGGATATACATATTACACAAAATAAAATCCTTTAAAACAGTTATGCTCAGATCATGTGAAACTGGATTTATACAATGGATCCCAGGTTGTGAACAACTGGGAAAAATGTCAGGCAGTGCTTGGTAGGTGAAGTTACATAGTAGAGTAACATGCATCTGGTTTGGAGGGCAGCTGGAGCCCGTGGTGCACTCTGTCTCTTTCATGCAACCTGCAGTGTGACAGTTTCCACTGAGTTGTAAATTATCCTTTGTACAGTTTCTATTTATTTTCTGTGTATTCAACATTTTATTTATTATGCATGTATTTTCTTTAATGTCCTAAAAGTATTTACAATTGCTGCCTTAATGTTCTTCAAATTGCAACATCAGTTATTGTGAAATCCAATTTTAATATTAGCTGAATTTTTCTTGAGTATAGGTCTCATTATTCCTTCAAATATTATGAGTAATAAGTTATAGAAACTAGATACCATGCTGCTACATTACTGTGATGAGCCATTTTTTCCCCTCTTAGAAGCAGATAACTTGGCTGAATTCAAGATTTAATCTCTGTCTCCTTGTAGGAACCATCCTGATACCTCTCTATGGATTTTCAATTCCAGATGGTGGTTTTCTTGGCTGAGCCCTATAGGAATTCTCCCACGAAGGAAGCCAGTTTTGCACAGAGCTAAGACTGTTAGTAGACTTCAAATGTGAATCTGAGAGCTGAATTATTCAGAGTTGTAGCCTTAAAAATTTCTTCCTAATTGTATGACTCTTTTTCTAGCCCTAAACTCTGTTCTCCAAAGTCTCAAGCTAATAAGACACTGCCTGTGAGCTTTCAGAGCCTGAGGTAAATTTGGGTGTGATCTCCAGAAAGGAGAAGGGGAAACAGAAAATCTTGTCATTCTGCATCTCTCAAGGGCAGTATGCTCTGCACTCATTGTTTGCTACCATCAAGTTGTTTGGTAGATATATATGATGTACATATACCTGTAGATACATTGTTTCTAGATTTTCTAATTATCTAATTATCATCTGCAGAAGGTTACACAAACCAAAATATTGCATTGGTTATTTAAATATATTACCAATATACTGTCGTGTTTTTGAAGTCAAGAAATGAGCTTTATTCAACTTGATACCCCAGTAGAAAGATGTTTCCTGACCTGTATCTATCTACTAGCTGATCAAGAAGTGTTTGTTGGTTGAATATTTCATTTTAAAATTTAGGTTTATAGACATGTGTTTTAATATGCTCTGAACCTTTTATAAGTAATTATAAGTGTATGCTTAATATGAATCAGAGTTTGAAGAAAACTTTCAAAAGGAATCATATTATGCATGAGTCTTGAGAAAGCTCGGTAAAGTAGAGAAAATGAGGTCTCAGAAGGTACCTAGTAAATTATGAGGAACATATTTTATAGTAGAAAATATCTAAAGCATGAATTTCTAAGAGTACAGAAATTGAGATTTCTGTTCTATTAAGATTTCATAATTTGTCAAATGAAGGAATATACTTAAATCAGTCTCCATATTCTGTCCATAACCTGACACCATAAACCTGGGGCTGAACAAACCTTTGAAGACAATTCCATTCATGTCCCCAGGTTACTAATCAATATATTACCCATTAAGGCCAACTCTGTCCATAAGACTATAATGTCAGTGCCAACCCAAGTTACAATTTATGGGTAAAAAAAATAGACAGTGTGAACTTGTTTATTTGCTCATAATGGTGGGAAAGAATTTGTTGTCCATGAGGACCAGCATAACTTTTTGACCTAAAACACCAGAACAGTCCAGTCATCTTACTGTAGATGTGTAATTTGTCAATAAGTTCCTGGGAATGATAGAAAGAAGAATAAGATATTAGATACTTGACCTTATGATGGGATTTTATACTGGACAGGTTATTAAGAAAGCAATTAATTTTATCATTAGGAAAAGCTCCATTCTATCTCTGTGGAAAAAAATATCCCTCTACCTACTGCTAAGCATGCTCAATTGAAGAAATCCGGATTGTAAAGCTTATGCTCAAGGCATATCACTTGAACTTTTGACTAAGTGTCATTCTTCTAACATTATCATAGACTCTTAGCTCATCATGAGAATAGAGGTGTTAATCAAGAGGAATTGCTCAGCAATTATATTTTTATTTATAATTTTTAAGTATGCGCTTCTATTTTTGGAAGAATCTCAATCATAATTTCTTCTCGGGTATGTATGTATATAATGAGGTTCAGTTAACTCTTCACTCTCTAGGTAAACCTAGACATGTTGCCCCTCCTTCAGCATTGTTTGGTGGGTGGAAATGTTTTATATTACAGCATCGGAAGCTGTAGCTATCAATTATATTGGTTGATTCCTCAGGAAAACAAAACCCAAACCAATAGGGTGTATGTGTATACATAATACATAAATACATACATGTGTGTGTATATTTGAATACACATAAAAGATAGTTTTAAGGAACTGGCTCACAGTTTATGCAACTTTACAAGTCCCCGTTTGTTAAATCAGCATGCTAGAGATGTGGGGAGCCAATGGCATATCAGCTAAAGATTTAAGAACAGAGAAAATTGGTAGTTCAGTTCAAGTCCAAAGGCAAGACACAAACAATATCTCAGGCCTATGTAGCAAGATAGACAAAGTTCCCTCTTACTCATGGAAGAGTCCACAGCTCTGTTCTACCCAGGCTTTCAACATTCACACTATGGAAAAGAGTGTACTTTATTCAACCTAATGTTTAAATGCTAATTTTATTTTTTAAAAACCCATCATAGGTATCGTCTGAATAATGTTTGACCAAATATGTAGCCTTCTCACTGTGCAATCAAGTTGACACATAGAATTAACCTTCAGATCGAGTGAATGTAAAGTAACTAAATTACTTCAGCAATTTGCCAGCATTATATGTTGACTTGAAACTTGGTTTTAATTCCAACACATAATTGTGAGAACTTGTGACAATATATTTTTCTCAAATATAAATATTAAGAATTGGCATATATACCATACAATGTATGTTTCTTTGCTTTCAAATGACATTTTACTATCCCTTTTCTTGGCGGTTTTCTTCCCTATTTTGCTAGTAAATGATCTTCAAAAGGTATCATGAACGTACTTTGGAGACATACAATTTTTACTAAAGAATAGTAACCTAAGATGCTGTAATAGCTTCTGACACAGGTGTTTTCAACAAAGCCTTTAATATTTTTAAATATCATTTACATTTTTTAACCTCTACTTAAAAACAATAAACATTGTCCAAGTGGTTACCAAAAAAGCAACTCCAGCAATCTATCAGAAGTCCTGGATTTCAGCATAAATATTCAGCAATATAAGCATGGATATGGCATGAAATATCTGTGGTCCTCAGTTTGCAGAGAAATGAAATGAGGAAGCCAAGTGATTCAAATGTAAAGTCTGAAAATTTCTCAACAGCTCTGAATCATATTTCTTTCTCATTTCATACAACAAGCATATATTGACTAAACCAAATGGGAAACCCTGTACTGAGGAGTTGTAGGGATACGAAGACCAGTAACACATGATTTCCTTACCTCAGCAGCCCCAGCATCTAGACAGAAGGAGAAAAGAATCCACAATTCTCTTTAATGTGAAAAGCACTTTTAACCAAGGTCAAGACAAAACCACAAAAACAGAGGCAGGATTAATTTCCTCCAAAGTAATGGAGGATATGGCATTTTATGTGAACAGGAATTCAACACTGTGCAACCCATGGAACTAATTTTATTTTTATGAGATACATTTCCTCCTCCTCCTCCTCCTCCTCCTGGTATCACAATTCAGTTTGCATTTCCCAGTTTTTACCTTTGAATTTATTAACAGTTGAGAAACTGTGTTAAAGTATAATAAACATGGCCAAAGAAGTGATACACCCTCTCCAGGCTTACTGCTAGAACCCACATACACAAAGATGATACCAGAACAAATAAAAAAATTGAGGAGTCATTGTGCATTAAATTTTTTAAGTGAGCCAGGCGTGGTGGCTCACACCTGTAATCCCAGCACTCGGGAGGCAGAGACAGGAAGATTGCTGAGTTCAAGGCTTGCCTGGGCTACATAGTGAGCTCAGAGCCAGCCTGAACTACAAAGCGAGACCTTGTCTCAAAAAAAAAAAAAAATTTAAGTGAAAAGAAATAAGTTCTTTCCACAAAGATCTTGTGATCCTAGGCAGCTTGGCAAATTAGCCAAAGCCTATCTCCAAATAAAAATAAAAAAGAGAAGGAAAAGGCCCTGTATTCAGTTACTAGTATCACAACAATGAAAATTAATTAATGAACTCAGAAAATCTTTCCACAAATAAACTATGTTCAAATGGCTTTGTATTTCTGGTGAAAGCTATCAAGTATTATTAAGAACTACTAAGGTACACACACCCTTTAAGGTAATAAGGTAGGAGGAACACTTCTCATATTATCTTCCTATTTCTTTATGAGACCAGAATAACCCTGGTTTCAAAACGTAACAAAAATAAGAAAAGACTATAAAATTATAGACTAATATTCTTCATGACAATAGAGTAGAAATTGTCAGAAAAACATTACCAACTTGGATCCAGCATAATAGGAAAAGAGCATGTGAAATGAGACATAGCTGGGCATAAACTGTTTTCGAGAATAAAATCTCTTTCTCAGTTGTGGTTGAAAACAGTTACATTACCTAAATTATTGCCAAGTATGTTTGTTGGAGGAGGAGAGGGAGAAGGGGACAAAGGTGAGAAAAAGAAAAGGAGGGGGAGGGACATTGGGAGGGAAAGGAGAGAGATTTTAAGGAATTTATTCATGTGATAGGGGAAACTGAAAAGTCAAAAATCTATAGAACAGGTTGCAAAGATGGAAACCCAGAGAAAAGTTAGGGTTTCAGCCAAGCCTGTAGGCTATCTGCTGGAAAGAGCCTGAATTTTTCTGAGGAGGCCAGATTTTTCTTAAGTCCTGATGTGATGAACTCCACAAATTCTGGAAGGTAATCTGTTCTAGTCAAAGTGTACTGATTTAAATGTTTTGCTATCTAAATAATGCCTTCAGAGTAATATCCAGATAAATATCCCCAAATTAATTTATAACATTAATTAATGTCAATCAAAATGACAGTATTTTGTAGAAATTTACAAAAAAACCATACACACACACATATATGGAAATGCTAAGGACTTAGATTAGGAGAATCACCCTTAAAAACTAATAATAATACTATTTTTAAAGCTTAGTTACTTTTTCTTGTTGCTGAGACAAAATACCCAACATCCAAAGTTAAATAAAGACAGGCTTATTTAGTTCAAATTGTAGAGGTTTCAGTTCATAGTTGGCTGGCTCCAAGGCCAGGTGGCATGGAAGAGAAGAAACAGTCCATGGTGAGCAGACAGCAGCAAAGCAGCAAGTGACAACAGCCCTCTTTCTGTTCCTTACATTTTACCCAGGCTACACACCCTTAGGGCAAGTAGCACTTACACCCAAGTTAGTAACAGGTAACCCTCATATCAAGAAGGGCCTTCCCATTATCCACACCCAGAATTATGCTAAACCTGTCAGTGGACTAATTCAGTAATCACACACCTTTGACCCCAGCATCACACACATACACACATAATCACAGCAACACACACTCCAGATCCAGCCACCTCTGAAAATATCTACCTGTGACTTCAAGAGGACACCTAGACACAAGACATAGGGTATGGCTTACTGTAAGGATAGACAGAGATCAGTAGAGAGTAAAACTTTCTTACACAGAATACAAAAATATTAAAATTAAATTTAAAAATTATAAGCTATATTTCCATCTATACTATTAAGAAAGTGAAAAGAAAACAATCAGATACTGAGAGATGACATTCATAACGTGTAACTCAAGTCATGCTATTAAAAGTTAACAGGCAGAAGGGTTGGGGTTATAGCTCCATGGTAGAATGCTTTCCTAGAATAATTAGATCCTGGGTTTGCTCTTCAGAACCACAAAAAGAAAAAAATTAGCAGAAGGAAGCAAGAAAGATTTAATGATTAAAATAAATGTAATGCATAACAACCCAAGAAAAAATAGAAAATGATTTAAAATGATTTAATCACAGATCAATTTTCTACAAAAGACAAGACTTTGGAAATAAACACAAGAGTAAAATCAAAGTACAAAATATTAGAAAAATGTAAATGTATCGATAGCTACGTAAAAATAAGTGAATAAAAATCACTACTTATAAGGCAGAGGGTTAGATTAAGTAGTGACAGCAAAAATTCAGTGATATGTTTTAAGAAATATCATTAAACATATCAAAACAAAAGTTTAAAGCAAATGAGTAAAAAAACTACTCTAGGCAGATACAATACAATATGACAAAATAAAAAAGCAATTATTGATGATTAAAAATATTTATTTCATTTACTCTCACATTCAGTATAAGTATACTAACTATATATTAAGTAGCATTCTAATAACATAGGACTATATAAAACAAATTTTTGTGTCCTTATGTTGAGTACAGACCACTGAAGAGGAAAAGATGATAATCAAAATAATAAGCAATATAGGCTCTCAGGACCTTAGAGAGCACTAAAGCAAAGGACAGGAGGAACCAAGAATAGCAGTTTCCATTTAAATACAATAGTCAAAAAAGTTCTCATGAAAAAAGGAACTTTAATAGAGGAAAGAAAAGGAGTCCTGTGGATAACT
This sequence comes from Thryonomys swinderianus, assembly GCA_004025085.1. Classification (NCBI taxonomy): domain Eukaryota; kingdom Metazoa; phylum Chordata; class Mammalia; order Rodentia; family Thryonomyidae; genus Thryonomys; species Thryonomys swinderianus. Next base: position 23,157 of record PVIC010017433.1, on the reverse strand, counting down.
GATGAGAATGTTCCAGGAAGAAGCAAAAGCCAAAGCATAAAACCCAGGGAAGGGCTGGAGGGTTAGCTCAGTGGTTCTGGCACCTGCCTCGCAAGCACAAGGTCCTGGGTTCAATCCCTAGTAACCACATACAATGCTAGGCGTGGAGACTCATGCCCACCAACAATCAATATCACATACCACATACCACAGTGCCAGGCGGGGTGGCTCACACCTGTAATCCCAGCACTCGGGAGGCAGAGACAGGAGGTTTGCTGAGTTCGAGGCTTGCCTGGACTACATAGTGAGCTCGGAGCCAGCCTGAACTACAAAGCGAGACCCTGTCTCAAAAAAAAAAGCCCAGGGAAAAGAGCATACCTACTGTCTGACTTAGTGTGAGATATTGAGCTGCAAGTCTGTAGTGGTGCCAGGGTGGAACTGGGGCGTTTGAGCCTATTAACATTATCTAGGAGAGATGAAATGGTTACTGGAAGGGGAAGGTAGCATTACACATCCCAGTAAGTGATCAAGTTCTCAAGTGGTCACCTGGAGAATGACAATAGTTGTTGGAACTGATGACTGCTGTGATTCATCCTTATCTACAGGGAGAATGAAGTCACTATTGATGAGAGAAGAAACATGAAGTTAAAATGAGAAGAGATCTTCGATTGATATGAAAAATTTCAAATGTGTATGTGCCAGACAATATAGTCCCCCATATATGTATATTGATAAATGTCAAAGTTATGAGGAGAAACTGACAAATCACAAATCATATAAAGAGGCACCGTCCCTGCCTAGCAAGTACAAAGTCATGAGTCCAATTCTTGGTATCGGGGGGAAATATCATATACAGAGATGTTAAATGTATTCTTTTCAGTATTTCTATGCAGCCAAGGAAGAGAAAAATATAAAATATGTAGAACATATTTAAAAACTCAGTCTGAATGACCTGTGTAGAATCCTGCAGCCAATCATTAAAATATACCATTAAACTACCCAGGTGATTCTACTTCTCTAAGTATCTGTTTCTTCAATTACCATACAAAAGAGAGAATTCAAGACTTACACAACTTTAGGTACACGTAAACACTAACTATAAAAGCAACCGAGATGTTGCAAAGTACTACAAAAATGTGATATATCATTATAACAGAACAGCTTCCATCAATTCATAAATCCCAACTATATTTATCTCAATTGTGTGTACAAGACAGAATACACTCTCCAAAGATCATACCATCATGTGTCTCATCCTAGGTGTTCTTATTACAGTGTGTTGCTGATATGCCTTCATAGCAACTGTCTCTTTGAACTTGAGTTTTTATAACTGCATTAGTTATAATGGGCTTTTATAACTGCATTAGTCAATAGACTGTGTCGAAGTGAACATGTATAGCTTTCATAGTTCCCAAAACTCACGACCTTCCACGGTACACTTGCCTTTGGGATATGGTGGCCTTGAAAGGAAGCCAAAGCCACATGTTGAGCCCAGTGAGGCTCCCAGCCTCAGTCACTAGACATGTGAGGAAATCAGTACTCAGATGCCCTGTGTCCCAGCTTTTGGTTATTTCATTTGAAACCAGACACCATGGAACAAAGGTATCCATACTCCACCCTGTGTAAACTCCTATCTACAGTTACTGTGAGCTAATATGTACCCATTGCTGTAATACAATGCTTAGTTTGGGGGTAGTTACACAGCACAGATCACTAATACAACTTGATTTCCACAAATACTTCTAACCCCATCATTAGATAAAATAGCTTCTGCTTCATCTCCTATTAGTATGTGAGATATCTTTAGCAGAACTCATAAGGTAAGCTGATATATTTTAAGAGAAAAGACAGGTAAGATAGAAATTATAATTCCTAAAGAATAATTATAAGCTGGAGTTTCTGTGTGGGAGCAAATGAACAAAGAAGGCCAAGCTAATGAGAAACTAGCTTGTAAACTACCAAGCTGATGATATGTCTTCAAGCCAGCCTTCCCATGGTAACGTTTTGTTCGAGCACTGGCATGAAATATTTAGAACTGCGAGAACTCCACTCAGGAGGCTTTTATCCCTGCAAAAGAGGGCATAGCCGGAAGGTGCCTGCCGGCACCGCGCACAGGACGCACCATGTGTTCAATGCCGAGTTCACTCTTTCACTGACTGACACGCTCCAGCCCATCTCCAAAGGCGCCTTTGCCTTTGTGACTGACACCTCCCAGGCAAAAGGGGTTGCCTCTTACCGCGGAGCAGGCGGGTATTTGCTTTGCAGTGCCAGACACTTTCCCGTCTGCAAGCATCACAGGCTCCGTGGGAGGAGGATCTCGACTCAGCCGGAGAGACAAAGGCAACAGGAGGACAGACCTGAGCGGCTGCCGTGCTTCTGCCAGGTCTCCCGGGATTGTCATCTTATTCTGCCCGGTTACAGGGATTTGTTTAAGCCATGTCACAGTAGGTTTGACAATACACTTAGTTTTCAAAAACCCCTGCCATGTTCTTGTCCCACCAACACTCTCCCTCGGAAAATAAACTGGGAATTAGCAGTACCACATTCTGCCTAGACACAGGCGGAGCTGCTGACAAAAAGCATGCTCCCCACAGCAAGGGGCCCGGAGGGGTGGGGCACACGCAATGCGTGCATAGTTTTGAATGGTCTGAGATAAAGGAGGTTTTCACTGTGTATCGTTTTCCCAAAAAGGTTAAAAAGTCCTTTAAAAGGAGAGAAATTGGAGAGCCTAAAAATGCAGGTAAAGAGCATTCAGTCTAAAACTTCCCAAGGAGATGTCCCCCACGTGCACCCACACAGATAAAGAAATTCTGAATATCCAACCAACTAAGTAGTCTTCTATAACATCCTGATAATACTAAAGTGGTAGGCACAACAAGCGTTTTACAGTATACAAAAGCAAGAAATAAACTGAAGAACAAAAAACGTCAGCAGCATAGTTGCTAAAAGCGCAGGAGCTGTGCCCAGAGAGCCTGGAGCATCCGCTGTGCATTTCCTAAGCGGAGGACCCTGGGCAAGACCTGAGCCTTAGTCCTGCACTCCCGGAGTGGATATACCAGGGACTAGCAATACCCAGCAATTTAGGGGAATTTTTAAATTTCACACGGAAAACATACAAAGTATTTAGAATTGTGACACATTGTAACAAGTGAACAAAGCCTAACTCTGAGCAATACTTTTCTAAACTAGCATCGCATATAATGTCTAATTTTAATAAATTCACTTCAGATAGAAGTGTCAAAATTCACTGACATGCTCTTCTAGAAAGCACAGCAAGATACTGCTGAGATTCAAAACTGGCTATAAAGTTTCATGTGCAAAGTGTGAAATTCACACGTGTGCTTTCCTCATCTTTCAGCTGCATATAAGAGTGCTCTGAAATATACTTTTACAGTGGAGAAATGGAGACCTGATAGAGTATGTACTTGATTAAGGCCACAGAGGCAAGTTAATGAAGAAGCCGGATTTGCACGCCAAGTTATTTCACCATGTGGCCTTTTCGCAGTCTCTCTTCCTAAGCCAAGTTGATTTTGTGCCAAAAATTGTCACCCTCACTTCACTCACATCGCCCTCTTTTCCTTCACCACCTGACACTGAGAAACTTCGACCACCATGAGTTTCATCTTGTCATTTCCTCTAAGAAGCTACTCTGCTTGTCATTAATCTCCGGCTTTTCTAATCTTCTATGATATCCACTACAATGATGATGTTTTATTAGTCTGCTTTCCATGGTTACAATAAAATACCTGAGATAATTGATATAAAAGAAGCTTTAAAAATTCTAGTCCATGGTCAGTTTTACTGCTTTTAGGTGTCTCTACGGCAGTAGATCATGGTGGAACAAAATGCATACAAGAAAGCAAAAAGAGAAAGAAGCTGAATGGATATCCCAACACGCCTTTCAAATGCAGGCCTGCCATGACCTAATTTCATCCCATTAGACCTCACTTCCTAAAGTTCCACTGTCTTCCAGTAGTTCCACAGACTGAGGGTCAATCCTTCAAAACATGGGCTTTCATAGAACATTCAAGAGCCACTACTCAAAGGACAGTGCACAGATCAGAGGCGGCAGCCTTGCCTGGGAGCATCTGAGAAAAAGCAGAACATTTGGCTCTACCGCAGTGCCAGCATCTGACCCTTGACTAGTTTCCCAAGTAACTCAGTTTGAGGAAGATTTCTCATAAGAGAATAATTGACATATTGTGCCAGACATTGCACTGCACTGAGGGTGAGCTGTGTGCACTGCGTCCACAGGCCCTCTCTTGCCCCAACAAAAAATATCTGCAGACATGCTACATGTTACCTGTGGAGTGCCCAGTCAGTCCCAGTGGAGAGCCCTGAGTCTGTATGAGACAGTATTTTCCTCAGTCGTATACTGCCAATACTAGTTACTGTTTTGTAAAGAAATAATTGTATGACTTCCGCTAGCTGCATTATAAAATGCTGAACTGTAAATGCCACATCTCTTTCCTTTACCATGACAGTAGCCATCCTCCTATTTATGTCACACCCTCTATCTCTGCTCTAGGTGCTCAATTTACAAATCAGACACCTGCTGAAAAGCTCTTGTTTCAGTGTCTGTCTAGAATGAAGTCCACACTGTCACTCCTGTAAAAATCCAGATACATTATGCAAAAAATTCTATATTAATTGAGTGATTAAGAAAAATATTGTTAACTCTAAAGATTCCATGCTCCACTGAAGGGAGAGATAGTATCTTTTAGAGGTGTTCAACTTTCCATGAACCATCAAAATAACTAGCAGGTGAGTTTTCAATAAATGATTATTAACTGAATTAATATACAATATTTTCAATTTTACTTTCTTCTCTTTAAATAAGATCTCTCTTGCCAATACAACTTCAAGTTTATAGACCAATAATTTGGTAAGAAAAATATTTGAAGTCCTTTCTTTGAAATCAACATATTTTCTTGCCATTCTGTGTAAGACAGCCTCATCAAGAGCATGAGAAAATGCTGAAATGGCCACATGAAGGAAATTTTGTCTGATACTATCCATCCAAGTCGTGATTTTTACCACCTTGATTGGATCATGGGATGCTACACTGCTGAATCCATAGCTGAATGTGCTGTTAGGGGTGGGACCTGGTCAGAAGAGGAGGTTGCTAGGGTGTGACCTGCAAAGGTGTAGCCCTCTTCCCCTGCTCCTCCTTTGTCCTGTGCTTCCTCTTTTCATCTATGTGAACAGTTTTTGTCTACCTGCCCCTTCCATCATGCTCTTTCTGCCTTGGTCCAAGCAAATTATGGACTGAAAATATGAGCCCAAACAAACCCCTCCTCCTTTAAGGTGTGGACATCAGGTATTTTCTCCTAGCATTGAGAAAGTGACTAACAGTCAGTAGCACAGAGACACACTGGAGAGAGAATAGTACAATGCCATTTATTGGTTTGCACTTTTTAGAGAAGGTACAGGGATAATTTAATAGTTACACACTTGTTATCTTTCTAGCAACAGAATTCTAACAAATATTTTTGTGTATTTTGCTTATGATAGCGCTGCAACAAGGAATTTCAGTTAAATAATCCTCTGAAACCAATAGAAAGAATCTCAAAGTGATATTTTTGGTGTTGGTGAACACAGTTCATCAGAGTTACTGTTCTTACATTACTTTGAAGATGTCAGTTGAAGGGCAGGGTCCTAGCAGAGGTATTCATCATACAATAACTTAATTCTTGCCACCAAAGGAACATTGATGTGAGATGCTGAGGCAGCTGCCAAACATCGATGCTATTTCCCAGGGAGTTTGGAGCCATTTCCCCTGCTGCATTTCATCCACACGCACGTTGTCACAGCTATCAGGGCTCTCCTACCTGAGCGACTAACCGGTCACCGCGATTTGTAAAACCCAACTTTAAACCCTGGCTCTGAGGGGCTGTATCTCAGGAAAGATTCTCAAGAGATGTAAGGTTAAACTGATGGATCACTGGAACTGCAGCTCACTGGTGATCGATTATCATCATTAACGTCTCAAGGACGGGGAACAAGCCTGGGTAGTCAGGAGGCAAAATGTGCCAACAGTTGAGGGTTGGGTCCAGACTAAGAAGTGTGTGGCCTCAGAAAGGATGCAAGTCTGGCTACCTGTAGAAAAGTGTTCAATAAAAGAACAGGCACGAGTTATTCTCAATGTTTGGTTTGCACTGGCAGACCGTAATCTTTGTCTGTGACCTGTTTGTGGGTTAATGGAGATAATCTGCCAGCCCTGGCTGAAATTTTAAATAATGATAGTAAGGCCCACATTAGGAGATTTTTCACTGAAAAAAAATTATTCAAATTTAAAGAACTGTCATTTTTTTCTGATATAAGTACATCATTGGGTTAGTAATCCTCTTATATGGTGTTTTCTGCTATAACTAACGCAAAATTTCTGTGCTTTCAGATGATAAAATTTTACCATACAATTCCATGACAATTCTTACAGTCACTCAGGGGGAGAAAAAGATTAGTTACTATGCACCAGTCTCTAAGAAGAAACCTAGTTTCTTCTTAATTTTATGAGTACATAAAATCCCAAAGTTTAGAAATTTCCCTTCCTTAAAAACAGAACTTTATACAGTTGTATTTTACAGGCTACAGTTTTTAATTGCATTCTTACATTCAAAAGGACCCTATATATTCATACAATATCCCCTAACATTTTCTGCTCTTCTCTTTCCAGATACTCCTTGACTTTCTCTAAAAACCATACTAAAACAATAGTCAGAGAACAAAAAAGACAGACTTTGTGACAAGAAGCAAACTACTGCTTTGGACATTTCTACCTTGAGTAGAAGTACACATGTTACTGAACTTCCTGGGTCAAGAAAATAAGCATCCTGATGGAGGAGTCGATGAAGATGTGAACTCATTAAGTAACAGAGGTCTGAAAAACAAATAAAAGACAAGAATAATGGGAAAGCAGTGGGAAGGAAAGGAACGTATGACAATGGTGCCACTTGAATCAATAGGTTCTCAGCTTAAGTACTTATTTTTCAGCTCTAACTAACACATCCAAAATAGATGCAGGTTAAATGGAAAAGCTTTTCTGCAATATGCCCAATTTCCTTCCATGAAACTGGCAGCCTAAATTAAAGCATTTTGTAGTAAGTATGCCTAGCTCCAAGTTCCGGTGCCAAAGTGTAAAATGATTGCATTTGTGCATTAGCAACAAGCATGTCTTGCCTTCTCCCTGACACTTTTCCCTATGAACTGATTTTCTCCTTTAACAGAAAAATGTAATATTCCTACCCTTTCACCTTTTTTGCATTGTCGTCAGCTGGATTTCTTATTGTCCATGACAGGACGCTAACATTATTGGAGCATTAAATATACCCTTCTCAGTACCTGAAGAACCTTTGAAAAGTATTTACTTCCATTGTAAAGATAGGGAAATAAATCTCAGAATGTTATTTAAATTGAAACTGTATGCATAAGAGAACAAGAAGTTAATTAAATGAGGAAATTTATGGAGGTGTTATATTTGGGTTACTTAGATGAAACAGGACTTGGTGCCAAACCATGCTGTCTGGAGTAGTGGAAGGTGATACGCTCGTCTGAGAAACCAGATTTTCATTGGTATTGTAGCTTGAGGTTCCTCTCTCCCCAACTTCTCTCTATGTCTCTATCTCTATTGGATCCCTCTGAATCCTAATGGGAGGGGCAGTGTGTGTGTGTGTGTGTGTGTGTGTGTGTGTGTGTGTGTGTAGTGCTATGGCACAGACCACAACTGCTGATTTTAGCGTAATATGTAACAAATCTAAATTGTATATAATGTACTGTTGACATTAATTTCTGTATTAGGAACTAGTTCAGCTGCCATAACAAAGAGATCCCAAATAATAGTAGCTTGAAGAAAGTAGTTTATTTCTCTTATAAGTAGAAAGAAGGTGGTCTTGGATATTTTTGCTATACACTTTCAAGACTCTGTTCCATCTTGTGGTCTAACATGATCTCTCTGGGTCCCACTACCGTGCCTGTGTTTATGTCTAAAAAGGGGAAGTCAGTCCTTTGCTTTTCCAAGCACAAGGAGACACTGGCACATTTCACTTCTATGGACCCCTCATGAGTCATGTGTTAGCCACAGCCAAGTGTACATCCACAGGAGGCTGAGAAACGCAGACTTCCATCAGCTGACTGAGTGCCCACCTACCGGTCTGCTACAGAGTGGATGTTTCCTAACCACTATCAAGTCTGAAACACACGCAAACACACACGCACACCACATGCACACTGGTGAAAATACTTAGCAGGGTTACTAAAGCAATTGTTTCTGATTTGGTCTGCTTAATGTTCTACTTTACCATTATTTAAAGAGTTGATATTAAAATAGACTCTTCCTTTTATTTCTTCATTTGCTGATTGTATAAAATAATCTTCCTTTTTCAGAATTTCTCAAAATTAAATCTTTACATTATTATCTGTGCTGTTAGGAAGAGCTACCTGAGAATGGCCTTTCTCTTCTTACACAGTACTGTGTGCCTTCTTTGTTTTCAGTTCTCTTAGAATTTCTCTTCCTAAAGAAGTGGAAGGGTTGATAGTTTTTAAAAAACAGCCATAGAGCATTTAGGCCTGGCCTAAAAAGACTTCCCTTGGTATCGAGACCACAGGGCCTGTAATACCCTCTTGTACTTGTATCAGGCTCTTAGTGAAGCTGTTAAATATTCCACCTCTCTGCTGTGCAACAAAAGTACTGCTTATAAACTATACTATTTCTATAGACATTCAAGTAAAATATTAAATTTACTAAGTGTTTTCTTGCTGTATCATCCTAGAAGAAGAGCTCAAAATGGGAGTAAGAGAAGAGGCTTAATCCCACTCTACCCTTCACCATCTGTGTGACCTGCAACAAGTCACTTCACTTCTTTGCAAGCCACTTTCCTCCTTTATCAGAGGAGATGTCAAATGTTCTACCTGCCTTGTAGCATTATTGAAAAAACTATGTATATTCCACAAAATCCATGAGTAAGATGAGAGAGTGATTTTTTGCAAAAGCAAAAATCTTTGGACATTGATGCCATTGACATCACTGGCATTAAAATAGCAGTGTGGCTATTCTGTAGCCATTTATACCAACCAATCAGAAACTAGGAAGGAGGGCGGAGGGTAAGGAGGGGAGGGGCTAAAAAAGAATCAAGCTGTGTTTTGTGCATGTACTTATTCCCTAAAATAAGTGTTAACTTCATGTGTAGTAAACATGCGAAAATAAAATCAAATTTAAAAAATGAAAACAGGTCGGTTTAGAAAACATGAAGAACATATGCTTTCTGAATAGATTATGTTTTAAAGTACTTTTAGATTCACAGCAAAACTGAATGCAAAGTACAGAGTGCTTATCTATGCCCTGCCCACACACTCACATCTCCCTCATAGCAATGCTTCACACAACTGCTGACACCTTCCTTTGGTCCATGAGGCTCTATTCACATATCATTAGTACACAAAATAGGTTGTGTTCATTTGGGTTCTCTCACTGTTGTACATTCTTCTATGGGTTTTGAAAAATGTATAATGGCATCTGTCTATCACAGTATATAGAATATTTTCACTGTCCTAACAATGTTCTCTATTCACACCCTTCTTCTCCAGGAATACCTGCCAACCACTAACCTTCACACCACCTCCACAGTTTTGCTATTTTATTTTGGTGTTTTTAACCACAAAACATGCACTTGAGGTTTTTACATGTTTTTCTATAGCTTGACAGATAATTTCTTTTAGCAATGAATAATATCTTCTGTGTGGGTATGCCACGGTTCATTTAACCACTCACTATGGGAGAATATCGTGGTTAATCCCATTTCTTGGTGATTACAAGGGAGCTAGAAACACCTATGCATAAGTTACTCTGGAGACATGTCTATCAACTCATTCAAGTAAATGGTAAGTAGTGTGATTGTTGGATATTATGGTAAGAGTATATTTACTTCTGCAAAAGTAGATTGTCAAAGTGTCTGTACCATTTTGCATTTCCTGAAAAAATAAATGAGTTTTTATTTTCCATGTCCTTGCCAGTTTTGGTGTTGCCAGTAGTTTGGATTTTTGCCATTGTAATACATATGCAATGGCATCTTGTTGACATAATCTGCAGTTCTCTGCTGACACTCAGCATCTTTCTACACATTTCTTTGCTGTCTGTATATCTTCTGGAAAGGACATCTGTTCACATTTTTTACAAATAAGGTTCTTTATTTTCCTGATATATGAATCCTTTATATATTTTGAATAATAGTCCTTTGTTCAATATGCTTTTGGAAATTTTTCCCCAAATCTGTGACTTGTCTTCTCATTATTTTAGTGATATCTTTTACAGAGCAGAATTGTTTAGTTTTAATGAAGTCCAACTTACCATTTTTTCCATGGATCATGCCTTTGGTGTTATATCTAAAATGTCCTTGTTAATCTAAGGTCAGGTAGACCTCTAATGTTATCTTCTAGGAACTTTACAGTTTTACATTTCAGTCTATGATCCATTTTAAGTTAATGTCAGTGAAAAGTCTAATGTCTATGTCTAGATTTACTATTTTATATGAGGATATAACTCAGTTAGAACCAAACAAGAATTAAATAGAGTAAGACATGCCTCCCAGGATGTGTCACCTTCCTCAAACCTAACAGTGCTGACCAATCCAGAAAGCCTACTCTAAATTTGTATACTCTTTTAAAATTGTTCATCTTTCTTCTTTCTACTCCAGTAGAAAATAAGCTTTGTGAGAGTAGGGGAGTTTTGCATGTTTTGTTCATTGGTGTACTGTTGGCCCCTGGCACTTAAAAATTAAAAAGTAAAAAGTACTGGCCAAATTAAGTTTAAATTATATGAAAACAGCAACAGAAGATACTGAAAGGACTAGGCTACCAAAGCAAACCACAATACTGTTTCTTTGGCCAGGTTAAAGGCCAACTATTACTGGAGGAAAAGAGTGCTGAAGTAGTTAAAATCTTAAATCAATATTACAAAATAAAGATGAAGACATAAAGAAGGAAAGAGAAAATGTACTAGAAATCAGAAATTCTGTGTTTTAGTATTCTCAGTGACAACATGGGTAAATATTTTTATTTTGTTCATACAGCACTTTTGATTGTAGTTATTAGGTAGCCATGTTCAATGTCCAAAGCTATCAGAAATTTGATTCTAATGGTATTTTAATTCCAGACTGAATTTCAAAAATTAAAGAAGCAGAAAAGAGAACAGAGATAAGATTAATTCTTTTCAGAGGAAGTGAAGTTATTAAATCCCAAAAGAAAGAAAAGATGATAGGAAGAGAACATTTCGTGACATTGAAGTACATGATGAGGTATGGGAAAGACTTTGACAAACTCAGTAGAGGAGCTGGGAAAAAAAGAAAAAGAAAAGCAACATAAGAAAGCAAACCACAGGCCTAGAGATAAAAGAGAAAAACATTTATGAACAAGGGAATAAGAAAGGAGGGAGCTTCAGTATGCAAGGGCTAAACATACCTCAGACGAAAACACACAGAACATGTAAAGTAACTTCAGTTCATCGAAGAACAAAATAATGATTTAGACATTCAAGATGAGGACAAAGGAAGAGGATTGATACATTACTATGAATTCTTGGAAATGCCTTAGAGATAAGATTAAGCATCCACAGGAGGAGCGTTCCATGAGAATGTATATAAAGTGGTTTATAAAGGGAGCTCATTCTCCACCACAGGAACCCACCAGCACTACTCAGGGTGGCACCACTGGCTCCCACAATGGATACCTTTTCTCCATCCCTGAAGTCCACATGCTTTGTGTCCAGCAGTGACTCAGAAGGGGCAGAGCCAACTTTGGAGCAGAACAGGCCTAATCCCAATCCACCATTAACTCATGTGCCCGAAGGAATCTCAGACAATCTCTCAGAATCAGTGGTCTTACCAATAAAACATGGCTTTCCTGGGTTCTATCAGAATTTAATGAGACATAGCACATCAAGTTACCATACCCTTCCCAGTCAGCAACCACCACCATCAGTCTCATGTTGGAACTCCAGGGATATAACTGCTTAAGTGGACTGTATAACTGAGTAGCCAGCTATAATCAAGATGTGCTGACTGGTGAGATTAAAAGATTCTGGAAGATACAAACATGCAAATCACGTAAGACTTGCCATTCAGAGTGCTGAGCATCGTCAACAGAAAGTGTAGTGAGTAAGCGGTTGGCCTGAATGTGCCTTAAATTGTGGAAATGAAAACTGTCTAAATGAGAAACTAGGGTCTCCCTCTCCCAGCCACACACCATATCAACCTGTTCTTTTAATAATCACCTCAGCACAGTGATCACAAATTGAAATTTCCATTACAGAGTTTCAGCTTCTCCCTAAAGCTCTGCTGAACTACATTTAGGGTTGCAAATATATTTTTCTACTAACTCTATAGCATACTAGTGCACTGACATTTACAGTCTGAACTTTTTCATTTCCTCTTGGTTTTAGGGGAGTAATGTGCAGGAACATGCAGTTTAGTTTAAAATTTTGGCAGTGAGGTGATATGTACCAGTCTCTCTCCCTGCTTGGGTGTTTTTCTACTCAGTTTACTCACAGCCCCATGGGAGTTCAGTGAATAAATTTGCTCCTCCTCACCACCCATCTTAAGAGGTCCCTAGTGCTAACTGAGGTGTTTAGGATGGAACATTAACTCTTTCAAGCCATCAGGGCATCCTCTGGGACCTAAAATGTTAAACACAATGAGAAAAAAAAAATGGTTGTGCAACTTTCTGCTTACTTTGAAAGACAAAGTCTTATCTTAAGTATCTATTTTAAAGGAACTCAGCTTTAAGAGCCAGCAGGGTTGCTTAGTGGTAGGGGTGGAAGGGTCTTGTCTAGCTATACAAGGGCCTGGGTTTTATTTCCAGGTCTTAGAATAACAACTTTTTATGCCATGCTATAATTCCATGGAGTGTTTCTGACTGGTACACAGCCTTTAAAATTGGTTGGATTTTGATTTTTATCTCCTCAAAACATCCTACATACAATCTTCAGGTTATTTTTAACATGAAATTACTGTCATATTTTGCTTCTGTCCAGAAGGTTAATATGGCTTATAAAGTCATTAAAAGTCTGATTCCAATTTATTCTTGTGAGCTCAACTCCCACTAACACGTTCCACAATTCCTCCACCATTATAGTGAATGACATGGAAATGGTAGAAGAACATACGGTGCAAGCAGAGAATTTACTTATATTGTGTCTCTAATTCCAGCATTTTGTGGAGTTAAAACAGAAGGATCACAATAGTGAGCCCAACCTGGGTAGCTTAGTGATTAGTAAGACCCTGTCTCAAAAAAATAAAGATCTGGGTATGTAACTTAGTTCAAAGAGAAAGAAAATAACTACATGAGGAATTTTCTCCATACTGAAAAGTACACACACACACACACACACACACTCACTCTCTCTCTCTCTCTCTCTCTCTCTCTCTCTCTCTCTCTCTCTCTCTCTCTCTGCCAGCATTCTACCATTAAATATGTCATCAATGTCAATTTGTCTACTTTTAGGTGCAATCCAAGCTAAATGAATCATCCATAAATTTTAAACAGTTCCTTTATTTTAATCATGAGAAGTCTCATCTATATTGGTCATGTTTCCCCATTCCTTCCTCTAACCCAAGGCTTCTCTTCTCTTTCCAGGTCAAGTGGTTAGCTAACAGCATGGCAGGCAGCCTCACTTCTGTCTTTTATCTCCACTTCTCCCACCCAACACTAGCATGACTTCTAACTTCCCTGAAGCTCGCTGAGAGGCATGAAGAGTCTGAGAACAAGGACTCAGGTCTCACACTACTGGAACTGTGCAATCTCTCTGAAGGCAGTGGAGGAACATAGACTGGGTCTTTGTCTTGCAGAATCTTTATGGCTTGGGAAGAGAGGAATTTCCACTGAGTACCTAGTTGTAGCTCCTTAGACATGAACAAAGCATCTTCTCTACCTGGATACTAAAGACACCATGCCTTTGTCTTTGATATTTGGTCAAGGCACTCCATTCAGATATCTGGGTCTTTTGCTACTCCAGCTATCTGTACAGGCACAGTCAGTTTGACCAGCTCAGTCCCCCAAGGGCCTAGAAAATTCCTTCTCTGTGTTTGTCCTTGAGGTAGCAGTTCTGGAAGTCCTCTTTCAGTCTAGAAGCAGCTTTATTCATTTTTGCTATACTTGCTGATACTGAAAACCTCAGGGACTATAAAGCAAGGAAATATAGCCCATTAAAGTTAAAGTTAGAAATGTCTACCTGGAGATGAAGGAAATTTTTTCTCTTTTGTTCCTGATTACAGAGATAACAAGTGAATTTGTCTTCATTTTTAAATGTTTGTTTGTTTGATACTGAGAAACAAACTCAAGACCTTGAGCTTGTGAGGCATGTGCCACAACCACTAAGCTACATCCCTGGCCCTGGAGATGACAAATGGAAAGCTCAAAGATAATTGAGAAAATTCTTCACACATTATTTTGTTTCTCATTCAAGTTTCAGACACCTCTTTTAATAGCTAGTGACTGACAGAACTGCTTTCATAATTTTTTAACACATTTAACACGAGTCCATAACATCTCAGTTCAGAATGTGTGTGATTTTTCCCTCTGTTGTAATGTTCCAGATCTTCTGGATCTCAACAAACAAGAGACCAAAAAGTGCCATTTGCATATCTTTCTTTGCTAGCTTATGGTTGACTCCACACTTTCTATATTTTCCTCTCTCCTTGTTTTAGTTATTTTGTCATCTCCCTAAAATCTTTAGAACACTTTTGTTAAATCTTATATAGAGATATCACCTCCAAATCCTCATGCAGCCATAGTGGGCAGAGCCAACCAATAAGCTTGGAGCCTGAATGGAATATAAAGACAGAGACAGAGAGCAAGCCTGCTCGCGCCCCACTGTACTACTGCTTGCTGCTTGCTGCCTTCTGCCTGCCTCAGCATAATACAGACTGTTTTTTTTTTTCTCTGCAATGCATCTTTGCCCTGGAACCCTGCCTTCAGTCAGCTGACTATGGTCTGAAATCTTTACAAACTGTGAGCTGAAATAAATCTTTCCTCTTTAACTTGCCAGTGTCAGGTATTCTGTCCTAGCAACAAAAAAGTAACTGACAATTCTTAAAAATACATCTCAGAACACATTCTCCATAAGCACAAGTTGAAGAGAACTTGTTTTGAGAATTTATTTATATATTTGCTATAGTATTCACACTTTTCCTCATGATCTAGTGATGTCTAAGAGTTGAATTAAGATATTTTCCCTTGCCAGGCATGGTGGCTCACGCCTGTAATCCCAGCACTCAGGAGGCAGAGACAGGAGGATTGCTGAATTCGAGGCTTGCCTGGGCTACATAGTGAGCTCAGAGCCAGCCTGAACTACAAAGTGAGACCCTGTCTCAAAAAAAAAAAAAAAAAAGATATTTTCCCTTTTCATAGCTCATAATCTCCTTGATGAGTTGTTTATTCAGATTATCCTTTGGAAACCCTGTGGCAGCTCACCAAGTAAGGCAATCGTACCATTTTATTCTTTTGGTGTTGTTTAGTTGGTTGTTTTAGTTTTCATCAATTTCCATTTATCATAGATTCAATAATTCCAGCCTCAATAGACAACATAAACCTAAACATACAATAAATGTTTACATACATTTTTAAGTTACTACAATAAAAGATATATTGCCATTGATCCTCTTCAAAATACTCCTGTTCACTTTAGACACTTTTTTTTTTTTTTGAGATAGGGTCTCACTTTGCAGTTCGGGCTGGCCCTGAGCTCACTATGTAGCCCAGGCAAGCCTCACACTCAGCAATCCTCCTGCCTTTGCCTCCCGAGTGCTGGGATTACAGGCATGAGCCACCAAGCCCAGCATTTGTGGTATGTGGTACTGACTGCTCATGAGCATGAGTCACCACACCCAATACTGTTGTATGGGGTTAGCAGGATCAAACCAGTGACCTTGTAACTGCTAGGCAGGTGCTGGAACCACTGAACTAAATCTCAGGCCCTACTTTATACACTTTTATCCTGTTGTTCTTTTCACTTTCTGAAGCAGTTCCAGAAGTCCTCTTTCATGAGTGTCTTCTTGCAGCTGCCTCAATGTACTCAGAAGCATAGAGACACATAACTGACTTTATTGTCCTGAATCAATTCAAAATACTTATAGCAATTTATATCAGATAAAAATATTACACTATGTCCTTGTCCAATTTATTTACCAGATCTGTTACTATGTGACTTCTAGCTCTTCTACAAAGTCAAAATGATCAGGAAAGATAAACATTTTGTATTGATTCAGGACACCAAGGAAACTAAAACAACAGAACTAAGGACACACTCAAAAGAGAAATTCCAGAAAGTGATAAGAACTGCAGAATGTGTCGCAAGCAAAGGAGAGATTTTGAGAGGGATCAGTGGCAATGGGTCTTTCTTTGTAATAATCCTTTTATTTAAATATTCACTGTTCGTTTTTATCACAACTAGTACGCCCAAGGGAATAGAAGACATATGTTTAGAGTATTCAAACCAACATTATTCATAATGGCCCAAGATTGCAAAACATCCAAATATTCATTAACTTGTGAATGGATAAACAAAATATAAAATATCTATATAATAGAATACTACCCAGCAATAAAGAAGAAAGCTCTGAAAAGGCTATAATATGGATAAATCTCAAAAACACCGTCTAGAAAGTGGCTAGATGACATACTTAATGATTCCATCTCTAATATGTGTCCATAAATGCCAAACATAAAGAAATTAAATTAGTAGAATGCCTGCTTCAAGTATGAATGGAAAGGGAGCTGAGAAATCTTAAAGATATAATGGGAATGTTCTACAACTGGATTATAACACAGCTCAAGAAACTTAAAAAATTGAGTTGTACACTTAAAAATGTGTGAATTTTATGATAGGCAAATTGCACCTCGGTAAAGTTTTCTTTAAAAAACTGCCTGTTCAGTGGAATTTGAGACATTTTTCTTTGATGTTAGCTTCTTATAGGTGTTAATGCTACTGAAGCCTCAAATAGTTCAAAATAAAAATGAAGAGGGCCTCTGGGCCCCTGCCTCACTCACAGAGTCGTAAACAAACATATTGCTTCCAGATCAAAAGCCAGGATTCTTGAAATTTCTTGCAAGGTCAGAGCACAGTCAGATTGAGTGCAGCTGCGATGCAACAATGGTTTTTTTCTGGCAGTGAAAAGAGCTGATGGTCTTCCCAAGTGTCTAGTTTAAAAATAAAAAGTGACTTGGGCACTGAGCATTAAAATTTCCTCATAACCTAAAAATCTTGTCATTGTGGATTTTAAGTCCTAAATTGGATCATCGTAGCAAAGTAATTTAGAAATCAATCAACTTCATGAGCAGAAAATGAAAAATGTGGGATCAATGTTTCCTCTAGATATTTAAAAGAAAATCAGACTTTAAAAATGATCTATACTTCAGCCACTAGTAAATATATATTTCATGTAAGAGAACAGATACAATTTGATCATTATTAAAGATGAGCTTTGAAGGTTTTTAAGTGTTCATGGTTAAAAATCAAATGTTTTATAAAGAATAAATGTAATATTTCCAATTATTTTAACTTGTCATATATTTAAATTTTTTTACTATTTTGCTGTTAACCAACTATCTGTAGAAATCTATCTAAAAGAATTTGAGTGAACTGGAATTTGATTTCCAAAGAGTGTTCACTAAGTATTCATAAATTCAGACTATAAGACAGTATTTTGTTCTTCAGAATGTTCAGGGCTTAAATTATTTGTATTGCAACAACAAACAAGCATAATAAAATTAGAATATTCAAAAACAAATAAACATACAATTGACCTTTCATTGTAAGAACTGCAAACATTGTCCACTGAGTAATAACTGTATACTCAACAATGAAATAAAATGTATTAATTTCTCAAATATCCATAGCCATTTATTTCAAGATCTATGCAAAAGTCACAATCTTTGGTAGATTTAGAGTTTTGTGCTTCCATAAGGCAACAGGACTTATATTCTAGGGGTAAGCAATTTTAGAAGAGAAGAGTGCATAGTAAGCATCCCTAACAGGAAGTGAATCCTCCACTTTAACTATGCTGAACACAAGGAAACAGCCATTAGTCAATCAGTGCACCTTGGCAATAGTACACTAGCCCCCCAGTTTTTGTTTTGTTTTGTTTAAGACAGGGTCTCACTTTGTGGTTCAGGGGTTCAGGCTGGCTCTGAACTCACTATGTAGCCTAGGCAAACTGCGAACTCAGCAATCCTCCTGTCTCTGCCTCCTGAGTGCTGGGATTACAGGTGTGAGCCACCACGTCCCGCACTGTGGTATGTGGTATTGATTGCTGGTGGGCGTGAGTCTCCACGCCCAGCATCGTATGTGGTTACCAGGGATTGAACTCAGGACCTTGCACTTGCGAGGCAGGTGCCAGAGCCACTGAGCTAACCCTCCAGCCCAAGCCCCCAAATTATTAATTGAGTACCCACCACGTTTCAGCAACTGTAATAGGCAAGGTGATACCATAGGCATTGTCTCTATAAGGCTTATATTATAGTGGAGGAAAGACTAATAAATAAAAACAAGCACAAGTTGTGAACTGCTATAAAGAAAACACTAGACAGAGACAAAGGAGGACAGGTAAGGATAGTTGTGAGACCTCATCCTCCTTAGAGTGCATGTAGTGTGGTAGTGGCAGTTAGGATGTATCTATTAGAAGATGCAGGAAGAAGTCTCCAGGTAGAAAAGACCTGAGGTAAAAAATGACTTCATATGTTTAAAGAATTTAAACTAAAACTTTGTTTAAGAAAATATGATTTGGAAAGAAAAAGAAATAACATGTATATAAGGGCTGGGGGTTTATGGGTGGGTAGGGATATGGGTAAAAATGAGAATTAACTTCTATCATATACTGGTACAAATTCCCCAGTGTTGAGTGTGATTGTGAGCTGTATATAAAATGTACCAATAAAGAATTCAATAAAAAAAAAAGAAAATAGTGAAGGAATAAGTGAGGAGGCAGAGGTAAATAAGGCAGATCTTGAAGTGATTTATGAGAAGGTTGGATTGTATCAAGGGAAGGGCTGATGATATAGATAGACAGATAGATGATAGATAAAAATATATATGTACATAATTATATATATATTTTAAAAAGAAACCATATAAATAGTCATAAACGAACATATTGTGATAAATAGGCTATTATGGATGAAAGAGAGGGCAAAGTAGAACAATGTTCCACTAGTATTGCCTTGACTACTTTTCTAGCACTTGGTATGCACTTCTCCTTCCTGTTTGGTAAGTTTCTGCTTCCAGCAGCCAATACCTACTGTGTATAAAGGACATTCTTCTAGCCACCAAAGCTTACTGGGTTTGAAGCATAGAAAGCTCAGGGAAGGTGCATCCCCTTGAAAAGTCTTTAACCAATGATTGATTAGTATGGGAGTATGAATACTTTATTTTTAGCTCAGTATTTCAGTTTGATAAAATATATTTGGACAGTTAAACTCTAATAATATATCTAATTTTATTGAATGTACCAATTTCCTAATAAATCATCAATCACTGGGATATTGATTCACAAAATCAATACTGTAAGTCCCTGAATTATGAAGGGGTTCCATTCTAGGAGAATGTTCTTAAGTTGGATTTGTTATTAGTTTGACAAAGTGAGTCTTACATACCTTTGACACAAATATATAGTGCAAAGCATAAAAAATACTGTACAGGGCCGGAGGGTTAGCTCAATGGTTCTAGCGCCTGCCTCATAAGCGCAAGGTCCTGAGTTCGATCCCTGGTAACAACATACAATGCTGGGCCTGGTGACTCATGCCCACCAGCAATGGATACCACATACCACAGTACCGGACATGGTGGCTCATCCCTGTAATCCCAGCACTCGGGAGGCAGAGACAGGAGGGTTGCTGAGTTCGAGGCTTACCTGGGCTATATAGTGAGCTCAGGGCCAGCCTGAACTACAAAGTGAGACCCTGTCTCAAAAAAAAAAAATACTCTACATAATCTACGTTAACTTTACAGCTTCTGTACCCAAAATGGTGATACAGTACAGCACAGCATTTTCACTTTTGCTTCCACGGTTATTGCTTTGCACTTCCTACCAGTCCATTCCACATCACCACTGATTTTCCTCTTACTTCCCAGTCTCTGACTGGGTGCCATCCTGCTGTGCACTACTGCACTGTACAGCGAACACCCAGCAGCACACCTGTGACAACATGAGAGCTACTTCTGTGATTTGTTCACATCTACAAATGTTCCTATCTGTGGAAGTTCACAACTCAGATGTTCATAAGTCAGGGACTTACTGCAACAATAAACCCCAGATTTTCGATCAACAACTTTTTTAGTCAACTGCACACCATACTATAAATCTGGAGTGACATCCAGGTGAAGATTAGTATATTCTGTGTAGTACTGAATATGGTTTTTATGATTCAAAAGAAACCATTTTTTCAGGTTTACACAACTGGAGGCACCACTCCTTGCCAAAGTTACGACATTCTGATTCTTCAGCATTCAATCCTGAAGCTTTTCTCACTTCTTTTTAAAATGAAACATAAACACACAGGCAGACCCAGGGAGACTTACAGCAAGTCTTCACCATGATATTCAATCTGTTTGGCAAATGGATGTCCTGAAATACTGTTTAGTTACCGCACTGTGTTGGTGTGGAATACCAGCCTGTATTTATTTGGAGGAAGTTCTAGAAAGTGGATAAACAATTGGCCTCATTTTGCCTCAAAGAGGCATCACTTTAAAAAAACACAAATGAGAACAATCATCCCACTTAAAAACAGATTGACTTGCGCCAGACTTGTGACTTTCACTGTAAAGGTGGAAAAATTTTAGAGATGTTAAGGATCTGGACAACAGAACCTAAGGTAAATCTGTAGGAGAAAGGGGTAAGAATACAGTCATATATACTCTTTCTACATTCTAGTACTTCTCAATTAGATTCTTCAGGTCCATAAGTTTTGTTATTATGAACTATTCTGCCTTGAGAAACTGAAGTCTTACTTTACTATCTATAAATTCCAAATTAACACTAAAAGATGAAAGTTTCATCTTTACAAATGAGATAAGAATTTGACATGAAAAAATTGTCTCATGTAAAGCAACCCAAGAACACTTGTCTAGATTCAGGGAGTTTTCAGCTTGTGTATAACTTTATCACCTGTGACTGTGCCTCATCACTACTCACCTTCAGTCCTGTCCCACCCACCCCAGCTCACATGCTCCATGCAGACTGACTTCCTGCTGCTTTTCTATTTCTTTAACAGAAACACTGGGCAGGAACTGGACCACACCCTCACAGACTGACGTGAAGGGAATGAAAGCCCAATAGTAGATTGGTAAAATCTTCCTATCCAATTCAATAAGTGCTATAAACTTCCACACACATGCAAAGCACTTTCTTAGGAATAACAAGCTCCTGATGATAACAATTCACAAAGGACACTTACAACCCTGAAGCACTTCAATGTGTATGTGGTAACTGGCATTGTGCTTCAGATGTTGAAAATGGATAGCCCAGTTAACATCTAAATGTTAACATCTGTCTCACTGTACGTTTTTAAGATCTGTAAATTACATGATACCTGTAAAAGAAAAATTTCAAACATATATATTTTTATTTCCTACATACAGGAGTTAACATTAAAACATTTTCATTTAGCAATGTCTAAAAAATATTGGGAAGACATTTTTTTTTTTTTTTTTTTTGAGACAGGGCCTCACTTTGTAGTTCAGGCTGGCTCTGAGCTCACTATGTAGCCCAGGCAAGCCTTGAACTCAGCAATCCTCCTACCTCTGCCTCCCGAATGCTGGTATGACGGGCATGAGCCACCAAGCCTGGAAATGTGGTGTGTGCTACTGATTGCTGGTGGGCATAAGTCCACCTGGTGGGCTATTGTATGTGGTTATCCGGGCTCAAACCAGGGACCTTGTGCTTGCTAGGCAGGTGCTGGAACAACTTTGTTAAATCTGCAGCCCAAGTAGACATTTTTTTTTTATTGAATGGGTAATTGAAAGTATGTACTTGCAAATCATAATTCCAAACCTAATGATTTTAAGGATAATCAGTGTATTGATAAGCTTAATAAATTCTAATTCCTGGATTTCAAAGATGCATGAAAAAGAAATTTGGGGGATGGAATATAAGATTATTTCTCAGAGGAATATGCATTCCACTGCTATCCAGTCAAGCAATCGAGTATTTAAGAGAGATTTTCTTCTCACTTCCTGCCTCCTTGGAAGTATCTACAAGTCTGGAGACCAGCAAAGGTCTCTTCTCTCTGAAAAGTGAAGGACACAGCCTTCACTGAGTTTGCAATCTTCTCAGGATCACACAATGAGACAAGAATGTCCAAGCAAAAGTCCAGGAATGATATGCATAGAACAGCAGAAGTTGTCAGCTGAAACTTGCTTGTCACTGTTGCTTGCAAAGAAGAATCATTGAGTCTGAAACAAGCCTTGAATAATGATGTGGGAATCCAGTGTTTATTCTTAATGCATTTGTTGAGAAAAATTAAATTCAAAACTTACTAATCATATTCATTTTAAATGAGTGATAAGAAGTGGACTACACAATAGGGTAAAAAAGATGATAGAAAAGCAATCTCCTTTTTTCCCTGATGCAATTTTCAATTTTATAAAAATTTATCACTAAAACTTCATACTTAGTAAATACCACAAATAAAATAATTTTATATGTGAAAAGTACAATAATGAAGAGCTACATATCAAATGTGACTTTGAATCTACCTAAGGTAAATCCATGATTTCATCCCTAATTGCTACATAATTGTATGTTAGCTTTCTTATTGCTGTAACAAAATACCCAGCACACACAAGTAAAAGAATAAGAGGTTTAATGTGGGTGACTGTTTTCAGCTCATAATTGTCTGGTTCCAAGGCAGAAAAGATGGCAAAGAGGAATGGTGAAGAGATGCCACACAATCCACGGCAGCCAGGAAGCAAAGAAAGACACAGGAAAAACCAGAGATAAGAACAGAAACTCTCTCTTGACATTAACCAGCAACAAATGCTGGTGAAGCTGTGGGGAGAAAGGAATGCTTCTCCACTGTTGGTGGGAATGTAGACTGGTACAACCACTATGGAGATCAGTGTAGAGATTCCTCAAAAAACTAGGATTAGAGATCCCTTTGACCCTGCTTTTCTCCTGCTAGGTATGTACATGAAAGAAT
>PVIC010017432.1:0-32769 GCA_004025085.1 Thryonomys swinderianus | reverse complement strand
ATAGATAGATAGACAGACAGATAGATAGTGCTGGGTTTAAAAAAGAAAAAAAAGTCAAGATTTGGAGAGAGCGAAAGAAGTATGTGGTACTGTCTTGCAGGACATGGTAGAAGACTCTCCTGGATGAGCTGACATTAAAGCAAGTCATGGTGGCGTCAGAGAAAGGAACGTTCTAGGAAGGGCTGGGTGTTAGGGTTAAACAAGATTTGAAAATTTTTCTATGGCTGTTGTATTTGTATTTTTCCTGGGGGGTAAGTACAGTATTAAGAGTCATAATTCTGTTGCTTCCTACTTGTTTTTCCTGTAACCTGCAAGCAATGACATGCATTCTCATCACAGCCTGGCTTCTTTTCTAGCCCCAGAACCATCCATTTAAATCCTTCCTGTGCTTCTACTAGTGATGACCAGCAAACTGTCTCCTGAACAAGTGGGGGACAAAGATATTTGTCTATGAGTTAGATTTGAATATCTTTGTAGCTTATTGCTTAGGTAGAGTGTTTTTTTACTAAGTCTTATACTGTTTCTCCTGTTTACATTTATGTTTGATAATCTCATTATCACGACAGGGCTTGGCCCATATGGAAGTGATAAATTCATTTGTGCTGCCTTTTACCTTCCACCAATTGAATTAGGACCTTATATTGTTAAGTGCCACTTCAATTAAAAATGTGTCACTAAAGTAGAGGAGGAGGTCTCAAAATACTGACTTTCACAGAGAAAAAAATGCTGAATATCTGAAGTGCTAAAAATTTTTTTGGCATTTTAGCATGAAAATCAGATGCACCATCTTCACCAAACAGTATCCTCAGTTTTTAAAAAAAAAAAAAAAAAAAACCTTTTAAAAGTTTCAGACATATTAACTCAGCTGACTTTTTAGAATAACTCTATGAAGTATAGGTACTGTGCTGTTCCTATTTTCCAGAGAAAAGAAGTGAAGTTCACTAAATGATACCCTAAGTCCCCACTGTGAAGCCAGCATTTCACATCAGGTTCCCTTATTTTCCCTTATAAAAAAAAGTACTTTGTTGATATGTGTCCAAGGGGGATCTTGATAAATTACAGTGGTAATTTGCAGTGTTAGGAGACTTTCATAATTAGCATCTACTTTTCTATTTGCTGATCTATTATATATGTGTAAAGAAGGTGAAGGATCAAAACAAAAGCCTGTTGGCTTTGTTTTTATTCCTTAAAGCTCTGTTTAAAACTAAATTCTTACATAATATGCTCCTTATTTTATGACCTTGAATTCTATCATAATTATCTTGGGCTAGTAACCTGCTGTTATTTGGTTTATATGGCTTATAATGTTTTATTAATTTTCTTTGCTAATGTTACTGTCTCCATACTTGATCTCTTTAAGGGTACAATATGTGCTCTAATCTTATTTGTATGTCTGGAATACCTGAACCACATAATAAAATAACAATGGTACAATGTAACGTATTCACATTTTAGATTTGTAACCGGAATGTTAGGTAGCATCTAAAATCAGAGAGATAATGTTAAGGTACAAATAAAATCCAGAAGTGTCTGCCTCCCAGCTTGAAATACTTTCCGCCATCACAGGCAGTTCGCTTTAGGGTTAAAGTTTTGATTCCTTCTTAACGGGCATAGAACTGTATGGAGATCTTCATGTTAAAGCGGGAGTGTTTAGAACTGTATGGAGATCTTCATGTTAAAGGGGGTAGATTGTTCTTCTGGTTCTCTCTTTAGTTTATTGTTCTGTTCTCCATCAACATTCCTAGTAGATAAAAGTATGAAATATTTTCCTGGGAAAGCAACAAGTGTGGGTTGTATTTCAGGTTCTTTTAAAGTTACCTTTCTGTTTCTTTTCATACAATAGAGTTGACAACATTTCCATATCTACAGATACGTATTATAAGAACTAACTTAATTTTTTAAAACATTATGCAAATTTCCTTGAGTTTCAAACAAGTGGTTTAGAAATACACTCTTGTAGCACTACTGTTTACCTCTCCTGCATACTGTGGTGTGACTGTCCCCCGCTGGTAAACTATTGTGCCCAGCTTGGTGGCCATCACTTCTAGCTCTGCACTAGTAATTAAGATCTAATAGTACTGCGTTCTCTTGGCGCCTGAGGTTATGTAGTACGAGAAATCTAGGGGGTCTCTCTAAGCTTCACTTAATCCATGAGTCTGTCATTTAAGAATTTACTTAGCTCCTTTGCAAATAGATTGCACAATGATTTCTTCCTGCCTGGGTCGTCGCCTGCTTCCACAATGCACAGCATCAGATTCCTCTGACTTCGAGCCTGGTCCTTCATCCTGCAGGAGAGATACTTGGAGAATTTTGCCTAGTTTTCAGATACGTCACTAGGGAAATAAACCAACTTTTAAAATATCTTGTGGCCTGAACAAATCAAATATAGAAGTGTCTTCATTGCGTTAGTATAGAACAACTGGTGCTGACTTCACCATTGTTTCCAGGGTCCAGCAAGTTGCTGAATTTTTCTTGGAGAGTTGTCATTTTGAATAGCTTTCTTCATGAACCTAAAGCAATTGGAAGTATTTGAGGTATTCATCTTTTGTTCTTTTTTTTTTTTTCTTTTTGGTACCCCCAGTTGAACTCGGAGCCTTGCACTTGCCAGGCAGGCACAGCGCCTCTGAGCTATATCCCTAGGCCCTAAGAGTGTTTTGCATGAGAACCACCTCACCCCATATTTCCTTTTTCTTGGCCTGGCAGGGATGTCAGCGGTACCTTTAGGGTGTGATACTTCTTTAGACTCAGAGAGAAACCCTTCTCATTGTTGTGTGTATGACATCCTGATCTTCACTTTGAAGGAAAAGGAGGCATTTTTATTATTTCACGTGGGACAGAGGATGTTTCTAAGAGAGCAAGTAAGAAAGACAATGTGGTAATGTATTAAATGAAAACATTTAGGCAGTGTTCCAACTATATCTTCCGGTGTTATGTATTTCTGATACTAAACATGAAGAACAGAGAAAGGATGATTAGAGATGCAAAATAAGGAGTGGTCAAAAATAGGGCATATTAAAAAAAGGTAGGGCATAATTTCAGTGTAAGAAAAGACACAATTCCCTTGAATAAAACAGAAATATTGAAGCATTAGCATCTTAAATATAGTCCTTTCTGACTTCAGTTGGGAAAAGAATTAAAATTGGGCAGTATGAAATGTAAATATAAACTTTGTATGAAGAATATAGCTTTGAGGTTTAAAAAAACAACTTTCTGGCTTATATCTTCTCTTGAATATTTTATTGCTGAGGTATATTTTATATTGTACCCTTTCTGAAAGCAGGGGACAGCCTATTCTTTCACTCCCAGCTATGTATTTCCCTCTTTTATGAAAACAGAGCTAAATTATTCACACTACTTTATATTTCCAAAATGATTTCTTCCAACATGTAATAAAGATGAGGAAATAATAACTGGTTTGAAATATGGAAGAATCTGCACGGGTTCCAGTATCACTCATTTTTGGAGCAACTGCCAGTTTTTCTTTGCAGAAATATATATTGTGTGTGTGTGTGTGTGTGTGTGTGTGTGTGTGTGTCTGTGTGATACAGAATAAGAGTCTCAGAGGCTTCTTACCTTTTTCATGTTTTTTTTTTTTTAACCCGTAGAAGATAGCAACCAGTTCCAAGCCACCGGGCAGACCCAGGAAGGGTGACTGGTGCGGCTGTATGGACTGTTTACCATAAGTTCAGTCTCTTTGGGATGGTGTTTTTCCTCATAGGTCAGTGTCCCTGCAGGATCAGCTCTTAAGCAATGTGGTCACTTCAGGATCTCAGAGTCACCCAAGGCTGATTGTGTTCTGAGTGGCCTTCCATGTGTACAAACAGGAGCGCAAGTTCCTTCAGCTACAGGAAACCAAGTGTCAGGTGGGATCTCAGATTCATATGTATAGATGAAGACTGTCGGACCAGGGATAGAGCCCACTTGGCAAGTGCAAGGTCCTGAGTTGGCTCTCTTGTTCTGCAAAACAACAACAATAACAACAACAACAACAACAAAACATAGATGAAGTTTGAGAACTGTAGTACCAACAGACTTGTGGCCTTTAATTTGTACATTTCAAGTCCTAGAAGTAAAACAATCTGTGCTCAGTAAACATTAATTATTACTATTTCTAGTCTAATGATTATTGATTCCATTAACTTTATTATCATTCTACAAAAAATGTTAGACTAGCCATAGCCCACAGGGCATACACCACATTGTTTCTCTTCTAAAATCTGTAGCCATGAGCAGTGAAGACCTAGCAGTATGAGATTGAAAGAAATCCCAGAATTATATCTCCCTCCTGTCTCGCTGTCCACCTCACAAGAAGAACAGATCTGACTATGGAAGGATGACTATCTGATGGGTTCCCAACCCTCATGTCTCCCCAGAAGGTGTCCCCTCAGTGGATCTGCCCTATACAATGGCTTTGAGATCTCTAGCTGGGCAGGCTCCTTGGGGATTGCAAATATACCCAATTATGGAGATGCCACCGTGCAGTCATATCTGTACCTGAGAGATGTTTTCTGGGTCAGACATTGTACAAGCATAATGTTAGCTCAGTGGATACAACCTTGCAGTACAAATGCCCACATTTATTATCTTGTCTCATCCATGTCTTTATCTTAATGGGTTGTACATATCTATGTGTGTTTGGCCCTTTTCCCCTATCTGAGTTATTGCAATAGATTCCTCATGGGTTTTCTTGTTCAGATTTCTCCCTGTCCTCACCCACCTATGTCTCATGTCCTGCTCAAAATGAATTCTTTCTGGATTACAAAGTTCATGAATAAATTCTTAGAAGAAAAAGAGGCAGAGGATCTACTTTTCACAATATGATGGCCTACAGATTCTGAACTCTCCTATTATAAAACACCTAAAAGGGATAGAAAAGATATTTTTAAACATCCTTTAAATAACTGGATGAACCCATTACAGTCAAAGGCAAGTCTGGGGATGTCAGGAATAACACATGATTGTACAACCACAGAGAGGTAAGCTGACCCTGGGGCTCTTACCCTACAGGGCATTTCTGGATCTGAGGGCCAAACCATAGTGGAGATGAGATTGCACAGCTTTGAGCTCTAAAGGACAGTGAAATGAAGGATGGGAAGAGGCAGTGAAGACAATATTCGAAGATGGAACAGCTTCACATTGTCTGAAATAATACACAGAAAGCACAAAAACAACCACTTGTTAAAGTATCTTGTATTTAGACTTTCCATTTTGCTTCAGAGTAGTCATTGCTGCAGAATCAGAAAAGTGAAATTAGAAATTCTTAAGAAAAAGTGATTATCAGCCTAGAATATTTTTTTATGAAATAAAGACCATTTTTCATAAACAGAAGTAGAAAACAAAGTTACTGAAGCAGATAACACCTTGAAGACTGAGTCCGTTGTCTCATGAAATCCAAGAGACAAAAAATAGTAAAGGAGGAAGTGTTTATTGGAAACAGGCTCTGGGAGGGTAGCTCGCGCAGGCCCACACAGTAGGACACCAGCATAGGCTCCTTGCCTTGGTCTTTCACAGATAAGCAGAGGATGGGAATGTATTCAGTTGTCACCTTTTACAGGTGGTTTCTTGGCTTTAAACCATTTAGGCTCAGGGGTTCTACTACACAATTCAGAGGAAACCGGTTACATTTTCCTCCATGCATTCCACTCTATTGAGGACCTGCTTTCCAGGACAGAGTCCTATTGCTTTCTGGTGTTTGCATTTTACTTGTTTTATCTTGATTAGTACATGTTTGCTTCCATATTCCTGAGTCCACCAGCATATGTACCTCGAGTTAACACGGTGTCTGTGTTATTTTCCTGGTACCTCTGACCAGGTGGTTCTGTCTCAGCTTATGCTCTTACTAACTGCCTTCTATAAGCTCAGTAGCTAAACTGCCTCTCACATTACCAGCAAAACATTTTATCTAAAGAGACTTCTAAAAATAGACGTCAAGAAACAATGTAAAGGGGCATCGGAGGAACAATCTGAGGCATGGAAAGGAGTGGTAAATAAAGACAAAATTAAGCATGAGAGCAAATCATAAACAGAGCAGTAGCAGATCATTTGTAATGACTTCTACTTCAGTCATTTTTAAAAGCTAAATTAACAAATACTATTTTCATAGGAAGACGGTGGCAGATGATTAAAATTAACACGTTCCAAGGCCCTTGTGTTCTCAGAAAGGACAACAAGAGAGTAGCTTTGGATCTGACATGTACATATCAAGACCTGCTGTGATCTAGACATTAAAAATGGTATCTTTTAATCAACTGTGGTAAACAGCGCCCCCTCCTAGATACCCAGATGCAGAGTTGTCTGTGACAGCCGCCTTCTCTCCCTCCGTCCTCTCACTGTGAGCATTATACAACTGCCGTGACAGCTCTTTACCTTTCTTGTGCACTTAGCAACACATATGTTGTGCCCTCAGTTTCCCTACCCCATATTCTGAGGACCTGCGCTCTTCCTCCTTGATGTCAGCCCTCTGTGTTCCGCATGCTGGGCGTGGACTTTAAAGTCAGAGCAGCTGACTCTGCCACTCGAGTCCCCTCGTGGCCTCCACGAGAACACAGTGGCCCCCTTTTCCCTGAGTTCCACCCACAGTTTTGCACACAGCGGAAGGAATAACAGTGCCTTGTTCTTAGGATCGTGCTATGAGTTAGGAGGACCAGCCCATGTCGGATGCTCAGGGCGTGAGCACTACACTGATGAGCGTTTGTTTCTAAATTGTCTCAGTGAGAGAGAGTTGCACATTGCTTACTTCGTGTGTTGACTAAGTTGTAATTGCCTAAAAGACAAGATCAAGTCCTGCTCTTCCGTGAAAGATGAGCCAGGAATAGTGCAGTGGAGGGCGACTTAGCATGAGTACTCAAGTGCTGCCTCAAATCACATCTCCGGAGAGCTCTTTGGAATCTGTTTCTAGTACATTGAGTATTTATGTGATTCCACGGACAGATTTTACTTGGAAAGCACCAAAGTAGATTTGTACATGTGTGAACTGAAGGGATCTCAAGATTCTACTAATCTAACTCTGATTCTTCAAGGAAAGCCTTTAAATGCCCAGGACCTTTAATCCTATTGGAAAACAAAATGAAAGGTTTTCTCCCAAGTTCTAGGTCTGTGCCTTAAGCAGTACAGATGACCAGCATCTTAAAGCGGCTGAAGTCCTGAGCCGTTGAGTGACTGGGCAGCCGTTTCCGAGTTAGGGTTGGGTGGGAGGATAGGTGTGAGGCAAGGTGAGGGCCACAGGGGTTGCGACCAGCGGGCCTGCTCTTCTGTGGCCGCCTCCACCGAACCCCGCTGCCTCTGACCTGCTTCCTGACAGCTCCTACGGCGCGGTCACTGGAATGTGCTGAGTTCTTAGGAAAGTGGGGTCAGAATTTATCATCTGTTGGTCAGTGTAGTAAATACTTATTTTATATTTGATCTGTAGTTCTGTTTTTTAAAGTTTATTCTTATATTTATTGGTACATGTAGTTCTCTTCTATATTAGTCTCTGGTTTCCTTTAAAAGTAGGATTATGTTATGCTCATTTTGATCATTTATTTCCGAGTCCGCATTTTTAAACCTCCCCTAGTGGCAACAGAAGGGATGATGTTTTTAATTTCCCCTGGAAACCTGCGGAGCGGATATTATGAGGCCTTTCTCGCCAGGTGGACATCTCAGTGTGGTGCTGGAAGGAGCATGGAGCTCTGGAGATCTGTGGTCACTGCATTTTAAATCCTAAGAATTCCAATTGTTCAGTCAAATAAGATTTAAATGATTTGCTTCAGAATATAACTCCTAAACAAATAAGGTCCCCAGGTTAAATGTCCCAAAGAGGGTAAAATGTTTGAAAAAGAATATGCGTAAATGACCTTCCCTATGTATTTGTACTAAGATGTTTAGAAAAATGACATAGGTGATGGCATTATCCAGTTATAGATTTTAATTTCGTTAGCATTAAGACTAAGCAGCAAACTGTCTTGCTAGTGGATGTTTTGCTAGAACAATTTGTATTTATTAAGTAGGTAAAGATATTCTACTTTATATGCCAAAAAACCTACAAGACAGCATAAAAGCTTCTGAAAGAATTAATTTGGAGAATGTCTACAGTGGTGCCTGATGTCTGCCTTGCCTTGGGTTCTGTGGCTCCCAAAGATGAACACCGGCTCCCCAGGCACTCCCAAGGGTGCAATAGAAGTTAAGGAAAAAATTCACTGCAACAAGATTTGCAGCACAGATATGCCCACATGGCCAGAGGAGTGACAGCAGTTAAGGCTGTAACCCATATATGTGTGTGTACAAGAGAGAGAAAGGAGAGAGAGAGAGAAAGAGAGAGAGAGAGAGAGGAGAGAGAGGAGCAAGAGTGGAGAAGGAGAGGAAGAGAGGAGAAATGCCAAGAGAGGACACATGGTCTGTTCATAATTCAGCCTTTATGCTCCAGTCTGGCCTTTTTGGTCTTCCAGTCTGCAAATCATCCCTCCCGGCAAAGGGTAGACCTGTGTGACCTGGCTTGTCCTCTTCCACAAGTGTGACTAGGAGTAGATCATTTCTGTGTGCTTTAGTTTTATAAAAAGAAGAGATTCTTGGGCCAGAGATCTGGTTTAGTGGTTCCAGAGTCTGCCTAGCAAACTCAAGGTCCCTGATTCATCCCCAGAAACCACATACAATACCAGAGGTGGTGACTCACACCCACCAGCAATCAGTACCACATACCACAGTGCCGGGCATGGTGGCTCACGCCTGTAATCCCAGCATTCGGGAGGCAGAGGCAGGAGGATTGCTGAGTTCATGGCTTGCTTGTGCTATATAGTACATAGTGAGCTCAGGGCCAGCCTGAACTACAAAACAAGACCCTGTCTCAGAAAAAAAGATGAAAAAAAAAGAGAGCCTTAATACCTATGTGGCAATTATTCCTTATATGAGGAATAAATAAAACAACACATGGGAAGTATACTTCCTGGCACACGGTAAACCTCAAGAAAGTTTTACCTCTCAGTATTATTCATTGTGGTAGCTGATAGGATAGGAGTGCTGGAACATAATCCTTCCATTATGTTTTAGCTTCTCTTTCTAAAATGTTGATTTGCTTCAAATAAAATTTTACATTTTTTTTCTCCTACAGCTCCAAGAGGAAAGCGAGGATGGAAAACCTTTTATGCTGTCCTGAAGGGAACAGTTCTTTACTTGCAAAAGGTAAAAAATCCAATGGTTAGAAAATAAAACCCACAAAACTTTATGAGAGTGCTTTCAAAATGCTTTGTACAAAAACTCACATCAATCACCTGTAAGACTCATTAAGTTCATTGTGCATGTTTATTTTTTGTTCAAAAACATTTGTTCCGTTACATGTGTGATCAGAAGAAGGGCTAAGCTGTGTTTCAATGGTTCATTTAGAGATTTCTAACATAGATTGGAAAGTTAGACCTCTAATGGTGTAACAGATACAGATTCATAGCCACACCATTTCTATATACATTTACACTAGATGAGGCATGGCCTTCATGCTATATGTTACTATTTTAATTTCAGTCCTGTCTAAATGTAAGACTGCGTTTTCTTTTGAGTCCCGAGGCTTTTGTACTTAAGAATGAAGATGTGTCCCAAGCCATCCAAGCCCATTCCCCATAAGGATCCTTTGTTTATAGTTTAAGACTGGAGATCTGTGTGGGGTTCATGTGGCAGATTCTGGTTCTCTGAATAATCATTGTTTTGCAGCTCTGTTAAGGAAAAAGTGAGATAGAACAGTTGTATGTTGGCTAGATTCTTGACAGGAAAGGGGAAACCCTGCTTCCAAGGGAATCTGCCAGGAGCCGCTCAGAGGCTCTCTCAGATTCCACAAGTGAAGCTGCAGCCCCAAAGGACTGTCACGAGCAGTAGATTGTCCCCTGGCCTACTGACCAGGCAGCTGTGAATCGGGGCCTCTCATGGCTCCATCCTCACTTTCTCAGAGTGGCTCACAGAATTCAGGACCATATTTTAGTTCTATTTACCCATTTATTAGAAATGGTACTACAAAGGATAAGACGAATGCCAGATGGGAGAGATACCCAGGGCAGGATATGAGAGCAGGCCACAGAGCTTTCATGCCCTCTCTGGGTGCCGTTCGCTCCAGGATCCTCCATCTGTTCAGCTCTCCACACGCTCTTCTGTTCCCAGCCCTCTGGGTTTTCATGGAGGCTTCCATATGTGAAAACGATTGATCTGGTTGGTGACCTAGCAGGTGGGGGATCGGGGATTGGGGCTCTAAATCCTGATTTGGTCTTTTTGGCTACCAGTGTCGTTCCTGAGGCTGCCCAGGGACTGAGCCCCTGCCAACACTCACCAGATTAACGTTCAAGGAACGCTTCTGCCAATCTGGAATCTCCAAGGGTCTCAGGAGCACGTGTCAGGAAATGAGTATGAAGTTCAAGCATAGATATTATATTTTTGAGACATCAACCCGATTGTCTTGGGGAATGCCAGGGAATTGGTAAAGCACACTTATAGGTGTGTCTGGGTAGGTCATGCGGGTGTGACCTTAGGCACTGTCCTGGTTTCCCATCCTACCTGGTGCTGCTCTCATGCTTTGCTTCCTGGCAGCCCTGAGTGGAGCCACTCTGCTTTGCCAGGCCCACTCCCATCCCATTTCTCCCTTGGAGCCAGCCAGCCATGCTGAACTCTCAAATGGCAGCCGAACAGAACCATCTCCTTTAAGTCCCAGGTGTCAGGTATATTTTTGGTAGTATATGTTCTTGGTATCTAATAATTAAATTCATCTTGGAGACATACATATCAAATCGTTATCATTTTTATAGTCCCCTGTCTACTCCCTGGGTCTTGGGAATTACTCCAGTGATAGGAAAAAGCACTACTTATTTGTTTGTTTATGCAACTTACGTATTTTATAGAATGTCACATTTTATTTGTCTTGTAATTAGTCATGTTAGCATCTTTTCATTAACTGTGGATCCCTGGTATGTCTTTAGAGAAATTTCTATTCAACTCCTTTGCTTTTTCAAACAGGTTGCTTGTTTTCTTTGCAGTTAAATGCAGTCGTTCCTTATGTTGTTGCGTCTTGATGCTTATCATGTATACTGGAAATGTGTTTTCTCTCTCTTCCCAGGCTCCCATTTCAGAAAACTGTATTCCTTCCTTGCCGGGTAAAAGTTTTTGAGTTGAACGCAGTTCCAACTGTCTTTGACTTCACTGAATCTGTTTTTGTGGGCTCTCCAGAAGTGATTGCTGACCGCAGTATTACAGAGTTTTGGTTCTGTGTTTTCTTCTAGTTTTGTGGCTTTAGGTCAATAATTAGGTATTTAGTCCATTTAGAATTTGGGGGGTATGGTGTCATCATGGCTCCACTTTCGTTGCTGTGTATGTGTGTAAACAGTTTCCTAACCACTATTTGTTGAAGATACTCTGTTTTTCCCAGCGTACACAATCGGCACCTTTGGGGAAGGTTTTTTTGACTGTACATGCATGGGATTTTCTATGTTCTCTGTTCGCTTCCATTTTCCTGTTTTAAGATAGTACCATACTTTTTTGATACTATAGCTTCATAATAAGTTTTGTAGTTAGTAATGTGAGCCTTCTAACATTTTTCTTATTTTTCTACATCATTTGGGTATTTAGAGTTCTTTATTATACTGCATGAAATGTAGGATTATATTTCCTATTTCTAGAAAAGGTGCAGCTAGCATGCTGATAAAGATTGCACTGAATCTGTACATTGTTTTTGAATAGTGTAGACATTTTAACAATAGTGAGTCTTGGAATCCATAAATGCAGCATGTTTTTCCATTTGTGTCTTTTTAAATTTATTTCAACATTGTTTTGTTTCAGAGTTTAATTCTTCTGGCTCCTTGATCAGATTTATCCCTAGGTACATTTTGTACTTTTTCATGCTGTACTAGATGGATTATTAGTTTTCTTTTTCTATACAGAAATTCAGCTGAATTTTATGTTAATCTTATATCACAGAACTTTGCTGATTTTATTAGTTAAAAGAGATTTTTATCAAACCAATAGGTTTTTTATGTGTATGTCTATGATCATGTCAGGCAATTCCTAATTTGTTCAGTGTGTTTAAGTGTGAAAGCATACTGAATGCTTTCAAGTGTTTTCAGTGTACTATTTGTTAAGGTAGTCATGATTTAACTCTTTGTTCTGCTAATGTAGTATATCATGTTGACTGACTTCCACATATTGAACTATTCTTTCATTGTAAAGATAACTCCCTTTTGGTTTTGGTGGATGGTCCTTTTAATGTACTATTGAATTCAGCTTGCTTAACATTTGGTTAGGATTTTTATATTTGTGTCTATCAGAATCAGTAACTTTCTTCTAGTTGTTATTTTTTACCCCTGGCTTTCCTTTCATGAGTTTCCAACCTGGAGTCCCTCCTCTAGGTTGGCATTAACTCTTTAACTGTTCCTAGAATTTATTGCCAAAGCCTTCTGACCCCTCCCTAGTTACAGATCTATTCAGATTTTCTATTTCTCCATAATTTAGTCTTGGTAGGTTTTATTTTTCTAGTAATTTATGCATTTCTTCTAAGTTATACAATTTTTGGTATATAATTGTAATTTTTTATAATCCCTTTTACCTTGTGTGGCATCATTTGGAATATCTCTTCTTTTACTTCTGATTTCAAGTGTTCTTTTTCTGTGTAGTTAAAAGTCTTATCAATTTTCTTGACAAAATGGGTTTTTAGTTCACCTTTTTCTATTTTTAGTTATTTTTCATTATTTCTGCTCTAATCTTCAGCTTTCCATACTTTGCTAACTTTGATAGTAGCCAATATTCCTTATTTTCTAGTTACTTTACATATACAAATCAAGTTAAGATCAATATTTTTTAATGTAGGTGTGTATTTATAAATTTAAGTTTTTGTATATTGAGTGTCCATTTTTGTTTTGTTTATATTTTCCAATTTGTTTTGACTTCTTCTTTGACCCACTGGTCATGAATATGTTGTTTAATTTCCATATATTTGTGGAATCTCCATTTTTCCTTCTGCTATATTTACTCTCTTGTATTTGTTACATATGACTGCTGTGATTTCAACTGCCCAAAATACGTTAGACTTCTTTTGTGATATAACATGATCTATCATAGATAAAATGTCCCATGTACATTTCAGGAAAACACATATTCTGCTGCTGTTATTTGTGGTGAACTCTATGTATCTGCTTGATATTTTGGGTCTATGGTATAAAGTGCTTATTACTGTCTCCCATGTTATATCCATTATTGAAATGGAATACAGCAGTCTATTATGCTAATTTTTCTATTTGGTTCTGTCAGTATTTGATTAATATATTTGGCTTGACTAATGGTTGCATGTATATGTATAACACATATTGTCCTAGTTAATTGATCCTATTTTCTTACATAGTGGGCTTCTTTGCCTCTTTGGCAGTTTTGACACAACGCCTGTTTTCCCTGTTGTAGATGTGACCCACCTCTCTTCTCTTTTGGTTACCATATTTATGAAATTTTTTTTCATCATTTCTCTTTCAGAGTATGTCTGTTTCTAAATCTAAAGTAAATCTTTAAAGTAGCCAATAGTTGGGCCTTTAAAAATCTATTAGTTATTTAGTTACTGTTTGGGGAGTTATTCTGTTTATATGTAAAGTAATTATTAAGGAAGTACTTGCTATTGTCATCTTATTAATATTTCTGGTTTGTTTTGTTTCTGTTTTCCTTTCTTCATTTAACTGCTCCTTGTGTGGGTGTGGGTGGGACCATAGGATGGTGCTGGGTATCAACCCCTGGGTTTTACACATAGTGGAAACACAAAATCACTGAGCTGTACCCCAGCCCTCCTGCTTCCTTCCTATATCTTCCATATCTTTCTTTCTTATTTTTCTCATGCTCACATCAAAGCTCTTGTAGTCATAATACTATTTTAAGCTGAAATCAGCTTAATTTCAATCACATACTGAAACCACAATTTTACTCTTCCCACATACACATTTTTGTTATTTCATATCACAAAGTACACCTTTTTAAACTGTATTCCATTCATGCATTTATGAATGTATTTTTGTAAACTTTTTCATTTTAATATCTGTGCCATAATTAAAAAGTGATTTAAACACCACTCTTTCTGTATTAAAAGTATCATGTGCTTTTTGTATTTGCTTACCTTGGCAGTAAGCTTTATACTTTTATGTTTCTGCTTAGGATCTTTTTGTCTTGAGTTGAAGAGCTCTGATTTCTTGCAAGGCAGGTCTGTAGGTGATATATTCCCTCACTTTTGTTTTTCTGGGAAAATCTTTACTTCTCTCATTTTTAAAGGATATTTTTGCCAGATATAATACTCTTGTATGTCACGGATTTTTCCCTTA
This sequence comes from Thryonomys swinderianus, assembly GCA_004025085.1. Lineage (NCBI taxonomy): Eukaryota > Metazoa > Chordata > Mammalia > Rodentia > Thryonomyidae > Thryonomys > Thryonomys swinderianus. The sequence continues at coordinate 18,478 of PVIC010017432.1, read as the reverse complement.
AGCATTAGAAATGTATCATCACAATCCCTTCTGGCCCTGAATTGTTTCTGCTGAGAAATCCACTGAGCATCTTGAGAGACTACTTTGGTATGTGACAAATCACTTTTTTCTTGGAGCTTTTCCCTGGTGTTTTTCTGTTTCTTTCACTTTTAAAATAATGACTCTTGGTGTGACTTCATGTTCATCCTTGCCTTTGAGCCTCCTGAATTTGGGTATTTGTTTCTTGTGCCACATTTGAAAGGTTTTTGAGCAATTTTTCAAAGAATCTTTCTGCCACTTTTTTTCTCTCCCTCTCGAACTCCCATAGCACATACACAGTGCCCCTTTGTAGAATCCCACCAGTCCCTTGGGCTTGCTCAATTTTCTTTCATCCTTTTTTTCTATGTGATTCTCTAGAAAATTTCAAGTGACCTGTTTACAATTTACAAATTGTTATGCTTGATCAAATATCCACTCCTGGCCTTTTAACTAAACGTCTAATTGTATTCTGCTTGATATTTTTCCATGTTTCCTCTTGCCTTGGTTGAGATGGAGAAGATTATGTCACCCAGAGACCTGTGTACTCCTAGGTGGGTCATGAGCAGGGTGGTGGGCCATGCAGTGATAAGAGGTTCGCTGTCAGGAGGGGGGCATCACAGAGGAGGCCAGCGCAGTGGGTGACCTGGAAGCCTATGTCTCTTTTTCAGCTGTTGAATTCTCAGTCTCCTTCCCAATGTGAGGATCTTTCTTTCACTGTGCCCTCCGCCATGCTGTTTCAACCCCAGAGAAGGTAGACCATGGACTGTTACCATTATCCAAAGTAAATTTTCCTTCCTTTAGAGTGTGGGTCAGAAGTGTTAGCAGTGAGGAAAGTGACCAATAAACCATTCATCCTCTCATTGTGTTTGTTCATCATCTTTATAAGGATGACCCTTATAAAGTCCTTGTCAGATAACTAATATACCTTCATTTCTTTAGGGCCTGTTTCTGGAGAAATTCTGTTCCCTTGGACCATTTTTTTCTGTTTCTTTGTGTCTCTTATAATTTTGTTTTGGAATTGGCACATTGGAGGAAGCAGTCACCTCTTGGGTTTAGAAACTACCTTGAAACAGGAAACTGCTCCCTGTGTGTCCTGGCTGGAGATTCCTGAATCCCTAGGGAGGGTGGGACCTCCTGACCCTGTGCACACGCTGTCCCCTCACAGAGGCCTTGGTCTCTCACAGGGACTCATTGTTACATCTTCTTGTATTTGTCTGCAGTACAGCTAGATGGCTGGCTCCTCCCTGGCGAGCCATCCAGGTCTCCCTTGTTATAAGCAGTGAAGACCGCCTCCCCCATCAGGCCCTGAGCCAGACAAGTTGCCTCTCAGTGTGTATTCCTCAGCTCTTTCATCACTGAGGTATAACACAACGCCCACAACTTGAGGGAGAAGAAATTGAGTTTGGTGCTCAGGTTTAGGGAATTCACTCTCTAGTCAGCAGCTTCCAGGGCAGAAGCATGATGTCAGCTCATGGCAGACAGAGATGCTTGGACCACAGCAGCTTGGAAGCAGGACACGGAGTGTCCCAGAGGGGAATGGGCCATGTGTGGTACTCCCGCCGTGCCTCCATGTCCTGCCCAGACTTGCCTGAGAGTGCTTTAGTGTTCTGCTAGGTGTTTCTTAATCCAGTGGAGGTGTCCTGTCTCAGTAAGTCATCACAGTCCCTTCAATATTCCTCTGAACAGTTAGGCTGCCAGGTGCTGGGCCGGTCCCTTCCCTCTCTCCTCCCTGTTGTGCAGAGCTCCACCAGCCTCAGTGGGCTACGTGCCACTCCGCTGTTCACAGAGCCCCAGGCTTCCTAGTTCTGCTGGTTCTGACAGTTCTCTGAGTGAAATGAGATGGAAATGAGAGCCTCTTGAGGGGCCCTGAAGAGCTGGAAGCCCGACCCCACACTCAGCTCCTCTTCCTGCCCCCCTGAGTATGAAGTCTCAGGGTGAGTGCCCTTCTCCCAGCTGTACCAGGCTGTGCTGGCTACAACCGCCGCCCACCTCTTGCCTTTGTTCTGAGCAGTCCCCGCATCCAGTGTGCCAGTCCCATCCCTCCCTGCTCGAAATGAGTCAAAATCAACTCATTATGGGAGCAGAAAACTGAAGGCACCTCCATCTTTCCCTCTTTCCAGGGTAGGGTGGTGGCCAGGGTGCTCTCTTTTGCTGTTGAGCTGTGCCACCGGAAGGGGGCGCTGCTGTGGAAACTTGCTCTGCTCACTCATTTCAATATGGATTTCTTAGTTTTGTGCCCTGCGTTCTGCCTTTCTCTGCGATGGATCCTGCCATTCTCTGGGTAGATATTTTGGCCCGTTTATCAGTGTTAAATTAGTTTTTCCGTGTGCATTGCGAGGTGGAATTACCAATTCTCTGGTCTTGATAGAAATCTCTATCAGGAAAAGATTATTAAATCTATTTGGGCTTTCCAATTCATATTATAACATACTTTTGGCACCTTATTCTTTTCATTCTACACATTACCGTAAGCACCTTTTCATTAGAATTTCCCAAAAGCATTGGGGTTGAGGTTCAGTCTGGTATCTGATGACTGCAAAATGCTGTTATTATGGTTTTTTCATTCCCCACACAGTTATCAAATAACTCATTTTTAAATACTCATGATGTTTTCTATTAAAAGGATTTATACTGCTGGGCGTGATGGCTCACACCTGTAATCCCAGCACTCGGGAGGCAGAGACAGGAGGATTGCTGAGTTCGAAGCTTGCCTGGGCTACATAGTGAGCTCAGTGCCAGCCTGAACTACAAAGTGAGACCCTGTCTCAAAAAAAAAAAAAAAAAGGATTAACCCTAATTTGAACTTTCTGCTTTTCTCTATTGCATACCGTATCCCTTTTCAATTTTTGACAGTTATAAATAGGGGTACATATATTTGTGCATGTATCTGTTTATTTTTTTAAGATATACTCCTGGGAGTGTCATGGGTAACAGACTAGCAACTGTTTAAAATTCTTCAGATGTACTCCTATGTTGGTCTGGAAAGGTTATTCCAAATTACCTTCCCTACAGCAGCCTGTGAACTTTGTCTTGCCACAACCATCTCAACATATGTAAATTATCAGAAAATGGATGTTCAGAAGAAGGGATCTTATTCACTTTAAGCCTTCCATTTACCACCCAATCACGTGTTTTTACATAGCCTACACATTCCTATGGCTGTCTTTTGACACTTGTGCTTCCCTTTGTTGCAACACCTACAATACCAAATCAGACAATAGCCCCCAAGTGATAGCATCTGCCCTTGTACCAGAGAGATAATAAACAGCTCTGGAATGGGGATGTGAGTAGTTATATTCTCTAAGCATTTTAAATGTTATGATAATACCATATATAATGTGACTGAAAAAATGACTCTTTTGTAAAGCCAGTCTTCCTTGGATACTTACCCAGATCCATGGAGATAGTTGTGAACATTTAGATTATCCAGCTCTTAGGGGGCCAAATGTCTTGTATTGTCTTTATTTTCCTATAGGCTCAGCACAGCTTCTAATTTCGAAGTCCATTTCTATAATCTGCACCAAGTCAGCCTATGTATGTGTTCTGGGTCCACACTGGGCCTTTCAACTAAATTTGTCTCTGCAAGGAACAACCCTTTGAACTTAAATTTCACATATCACAGCTGTTTCTCTGCCTAAATCTCATTCCCTTGGCTCATTGTTTCATTTTCCTTAGAATCTCCATAAAGGGCATAAATCCCTTTGTCTTTGGCAAAATCATTTATCTGAATATCTAGCCACAGGATTCCCACGCCCTTTATATCAGGATGGGCTTGGAAAGTGGAAAATACTCTTGCATCCAACCTTTGAGAGAAGAGTTGCAAAGAGATGTATTTCCAGCTTATAAGATTTTTCTGGTTCTAGATTTTTGTTCTCTTCCACAGAAGTATATTGGTAAGTATTTGAATGATTTAGATATGAATAGAAAGAGCTAAATATTGACAAAGACACAGATTTACAGATGCTTAAATTTCAGTATCAGTTTGGATTAGAGCTCCATAAAGATCAGTTCTGCAGACTTATAGTACAACTGGTGTGTAATAAATACGCATTTTGGAAAATCAGGTGAAAACTCCTATCTTAGTTACATTCTTATTATTGAGACAAATGCAAAAGTTAGAGAAGGAAAGATTTACTTTAGCTCATAGTTTGTGGAGATTTCACTCCAGAGTTGGCTGGCTCCAAGGCAAGACAGCATGGCTGAGGGCATCACAAAGGAGAAGTAGTCCATGGCATGGCAGGCAGGAAGCAGCCAGCAGTGAGTGCTCCTTTCTCTTTTTATTTCATGCAAGCTACAAGCCTGTTGGTTGATCTACCCTCACTCAGGTTTGACCTTCCCAGAACTCTGCTAAACCAGTCAGTGAAATAATCCAGTAGTCACATACCCTTCATTCCATATTACATATGCATGATCCATCCACCTCCCAAAGGCCTCACCAGTTAGCTCATAAAGATTTGGCAGGACATATAAGCCACAACAATTCCTTTTTAAAAAGAAATAAAAGTTTCACTTAGAAAAGGGAAATGGAAGTTTGAGCTATGCATTATCTATCATATTACTGTTTTATTTAAATCAATAAGAGTGCCAGTAAAGATCTACTAAAGTAAGGTATCTAGTTAGAGTAACCCTGAAAAATAGAGGCCATATGTTGTAATAAGTCTGTATTTATTGTTATTACTACTTTGGAAAAAAATATCTAAAAATATATGACAAATGCTAGAAATCTCAACTACTAGTGAACTAGTATCTGTTTAGGGAAATGTTTCACAAATCCTTGAGGTTAAAAGCATCAGTCATTGGAAGTTCAATCTTGTTATGTCTGGGTATATCTATCTGACGTTTAAAATCAGTTTATTCCTGTTTTAGAAAATTAAAATCAAATAGCAAGATAATTACACAAAGATTCTATGGGTATCTGCACCCGAAAATTCTAATCACCATGCAGTTAACAGCTTGCCGTCTGTTTTTGTGGAGACCCCATGCTTCAGAATAACCTTTAGTAAACAACATTAATAGGTACTTTGACTTCTTCTTCTTCTTCTTCTGGAAATTACTTCCAGGTCATAGAGTGTTTTAGGAGACTAGTGTTGGTGATGGTTGTACCCTAAGGAAGCAACCAGAGTCCCATCACTGATTAATCCCTAACTCTGCCAGAAGCCTAATCTTACAGAAGATGATGGCAGGGGCGACACGGAAAGCAAATTTTATAATTGTAGTGTGATTGGTGGTTATACATTAAAGATTTAATCACCTCTCCTAGCTGTTCAGAGTTTATCACCCATAAGATATATTCAAGCATCTGAGTTTCCAAGACAATTAAGATATCCCTGCCTATGTAGAGTTCAGAAAATAGGGATTTGAACATTCACCAAAACAATGGGTAGACAATACAGATAAGAAAAATCTCACTGGCGAGCCTGCTGAGCATGCTTGCAAAGATCAAAGGCTACCCTCCTGAGGAAAGCATGTACCTTGGATTAGTACTAAATGATGACCAGGTCTTGGTCACGCTGGAAAAGCAAGAAAAAAGTGCTTTTGCCAGTGAGGTGAAATATGCCAGATTCAAGAAATTGTGAGATGTTCAAAGAATGACAAACAGTAGGTTTTTGCATTTATATTGCAGGATAGGTGGGAAGGGATGGAAGCAATAAAAAGGCGATGGAAAATACATTTCAAAAAGTCAGTCCGTATGAAAATGAAAGAGCTGGTGTCACAGTGCCACAAACTGTCCTGTTTACACAAAAAGCTTTTTTATCAAGGCCAGTGAATCAGAGGTTACTATTATACTAAAAGGACTTAGATCACATTATTCTTCATGATTGGCACATTTTCTCATAGGGCCTGCTGTGTAATAAAAGTGCCCAAAGAGTGGCACATTGCTCTCCTATCTGTGGTCTTAGAGACCAATATTAACACTCCTGGGATCCATGCATAATTTAGAGGAAAGTAGGTAGATGTTTTCCTTTCCTTCTTGAGACATTTCCACACTGTATATGGTCCCAAGTTACTTAAAGTGGTTCAACCTGTAGGGTTTCTTTTGTTTTTGGGCTTTACAGTGGTGCCAAAGCAACACATATTTGGCACAAACAACCCTTTGAATTTTAATTTAGATCATTTCCAGGGCTAGTGATATGCAGTGTAATGTCTCTGTCACAATCCTGGACAGTGGCCATGAGCTGCAGTTCTAGTCAACCATGTACTCATGAGGGTGATGCACGGTGTATTGTCCTGCCAAGCTGTGTTCTGTGAGCTACATAGATGTTACATTTGCAACTTGTGATATTTTCAATGATGAGCAGGTCTTGGTCTTGACTACACAGATGGGTTTATTGGGACACAATTCCATCATAAGTCAAGGAACATTTGTATTTGTGTCTAGCATGATGAGAAAAGCCTACCTTTCCTAAATCAAGACCAGTTTAATTCAGTTTGGCTATGACTCATTTACTCATCCTCCTGTGTAATAGGACCTGTGTGGACAGACATGAGGATCCAGAGCTCATGGGGCCCATTGTCTCTGATCTTAAGACACTTGCTAACGTGCTTAGATTCTCCATCCATTTTCTCTTCTCTCAAACTATATCCCTCTTACAAATTCCTCTGGATCAAAGATTTCTATCCAGAGACTTCTGCTGGCTCTTTCCTCCTGAGTGGCCTCTGTTTTCTCAATAGGAGCAGCTACTTCATCCTGGAACCCATCCCACCAGAGTTGCCAGTGTGCTGGCCAGTACGGCCTCTGCTTCCTTGATTAAATGAATCAAATCAGTCTTTTAAAGACATGGTAATGGCTAGGAACTCATTCATTAAAGACTATATTCTCTTGACCATACACCTGCAGACACCATGTACATACACAAGCCTCCTCCTCACCGGATAACAGTCTATTTAGAGTCTCATTCCATTAGCAATTGCTTTTATCAAGAGTGAGGCTTTTATCAAGACTTCTCATCTATAAAATAGCCTATAATGATTTGGACCAATAAAGGATAATTCCATTGGTATTTCTTCATTAAAAGAAGAGAGTCCTGGTACTAGATTCCCTCCTCCAAAATACAAACAAAAATCACTATAAGGAACATCCCGGGTTATACTGGGAAAGAGTTCCAAGTTGTCAGTCTCTATTCTCTTGAGCCACCTCCCTACTCCATCTCAGCCAGACCAGGGCTTCCGCAGAGCAACTTGGCACTCCTGTAGGAAGCTGAGACGTTGGTATCTCATACTTCTTAAGTATATAATCCACTCTGGGTATTTATAATCTATTGTGTTATGTTTCCTGTGCACAGTAGCTAGCAAAATAGTTTTATCAGGTTCCGACCTAAGATGTTTGGTAGGTTGGGGTCTCTCCTCGCCTGGGCAAATGTGTCTCAGGACATCATAGATGGGACTGTTCAGGTGCACAGACCTTGTCAGAATCCCAAGTGCACCTCTCTCTTGGCTAATTTTTTATTTAGAGCTCAGCTCACTCATCTAAAATTAGTGAAATGATGTCCTCTGTTTGATGTAAAGGACTCTTAAAAACTGGTAAAAGCATATGGTGTATGAATTTAGAGGTTAATAGTAAATACTGGTTCCCTTCCTGATGACTTGGTATTTTCTTTTAGTCTGAGTTTGTTACGCCTTTTTTTCCTGACCTGACCTTTTATCCTATCTTTCCACAATCTTACAATAGTAGACTGTGGAATGAAATAATTGGGAGGTGGCCCAGCCACCTAAATACGAGCCCTTTCCTCTCCTGCTGGCTTTACTGAAGTAGCTCTTTTCACCCTTTCTTTCCTGTTGAGAGCAGTGAGGTGGGATTGGTGCGAGCGGGAATAGGCAAGGTGAGCACTCCATGTTGTGCAGTTAGTGATGTGATGTAGCCAGGACCCAAGTACCAAGGGCTTTGGTTCCTTATTCCCATAGACATAACAGACATACAGCATCCTTGGCTTTTAAGTAGAAGGAATTTTACCAAAAATCAAATACATCTCCTTCCCTCTCCCCTGAAGATTTAGGTACAATCTGGCTTGCATCCTGTGTTCTGTTAAAAAATAAGCTGTCAACCCTACACACCCATTTCTTATGTGGAAAGAAACATGATACAAAAAAAACCTCATATACTCTTGCACCATGTTGCGTTATAACCAATATCTAAAAATATCACTCCCATATCAATGCATCATATATTACTAATGTAAGGTATGTCTTGGCAGGCTTCCTCAACCAGTTTACTTCAGTGATCATTTAGCCAAAAATAAGATTAGTATTTTAGAGTGACGAAGCTTTCACAGTGCTGTGTGTGTGTGTGTGTGTGTGTGTGTGTGTGTGTGTGTGTATTCAGAAGCTGAGACTCAGAGAGTGGTTCACCTAGTAAACATTATAAGGGAGTAGAAAAAACAAGCTAGTAATTTCACTTCAGGCTATTTTTGGTTAAACACCAAAGGTATATCGTGCAACCCAACAACGGGTATATAGGGTGAGGGGTGGTTCTTTGTGTTTGTTTCATTGTTTTTGTGGTACTCGGAGAGGAACCCAGGGTCCTGGCCATGTGCACCAAATGCCTTACCCTTGAGCTTCATCTATGGTTGGTTTTGGGTTTTGAGACAGGCTCTTGCTAAATTGCCCAGACTGGTCTGAATTTATGATCCTCTTGCTTAAGTTTCTCAAGTAGCTGGGATTATGGACATATGCCATAAGGGAGGAACGACTGGGAGTTTAAAACAAGCTCTTTGAGGGAGAGAGGTGCCCCAACTTCTGACCTTGACTAGATGACACCATCTTTTGGCCGGGGCACTGCAAGTGTGCGCTGACTTAACTCCTTTCCATGGGAATCTGCTTTAGTCAGGACAAATGGGGATCCTCTCTCTAACTGATCTCTCCTGACTGTAGATACTCTTTCATCAGAGTATAGTAATGACTCTTATTTCTTCCCATACCTCCATGTAAACTTTGAAATTTTCTACCACAGACCTCTTTTCATTTGTTCTATTTATCATAGCCAGAAACTGTGAAAATTATAATAATAGGAAGACTTCAAATATTCCATAATTCCCAGATTAATACTATAAGTGTCTCAGGTATCATTGATCAACTGAACTTTGGCTGACAAACTACCAGTCTCATCCAGAGGGTCCTAATGTTAGAAAGCAAATAGGTAATAAGTTCCTGTATTAGCAAAGACTCTACCAGGATTTTAGAGATATGAATGTGAGCAAGATATAGTTCCTAAAGGAGCTCGTTCTATCTGAAAAGATTAACAAATAAAAGACCAAGGCAGTGTAATTTCATAAATGCTCCAGGGGGTCATGTCGTATGGTAACACAAATACAAAAGTAAACACTTGATTGAGAATTATAAAGAGAAAGCAGATCATGAAAAAATTCATAAAGAAAGTGGTATCTTTGCTTACATATAAGAAGACACATATGATTTTGTCACCTAGGGGGTGTGGTAGACTAAGTAATGGTCACTTGAAGAGGAGACACCCAGCTGAACTGAGTCTGCGTGGTCTAGGCATGGAAAACCCACCTGAGATTGTCACTAGTGACAGAAAGGGATAATGGGAGGGAGAGGCTGCGGGCTGTCAGTTTTCCTGGAAAAACTCACTGTGGCTGATTGTCCTGCTGCAAACTCAGCTGTCCTCATCAGAGGAGGAGCTCAGGACCTCGCTCCCCCTAGGAAGGGCTGCTCTTCTCCTCAGGGGAGCTGTGGGCTTCACCTGAGTGTGGCTCCCTGGCTCCAGGGTAGATCTCTCTGGTGCAGATCCTTGATATGGACTCGCCAAGGACATTGCTGTGGGTGCTGGACCTTCGGCTGGACTCGTGGGAGACATTGCCTTGGGACCCAAGCCCTTGGCTTGATTCTTTGGGTCTCAAGCATGTGGATAGATCTCTTGTGCTCCTCTGCATTTTACTGTCTGGGTGAATATTATAAAATAATCCTATAAGCTCACAGGAACAAGCCTGTGAGGATTCTTAAACATGAGAAACCATTGGGTGTTTGCAGAGCTACTGGCTCGGGGGAGTATAAAAGGTGTTGAGGGCAGACTATGAAGTCCCAAAAGCCATGGTTAAAGAGACTCTATCAGAGCAGAGTATCGGGTGGTTCACATGGAGACAACTTTAACCATATTTATACAGTAGTTAGAAAGATAAATCTGGCTGGACAGTGAAAAATCAGAGTGGTAACAAATGGGACCAGAGACAAACACACCAGACTATCTTGAAGTAGTGAGGGTTAACAAGGAAAAAAAAAAAAGACTAACTGGAGATTTCAGTTTGAGGTATTGAATTCAAAATGTCTGTGGAAGAATAAGTGGTTGTGTCCAATAAGAAATTGTATGTCACATCTGGAGCCAAGAAGGAAGCCTCAGAATACAAATCCAGAGTCATCAACACGAGTGCTAATTTAATCCTTGGGAGTGAACGATGTTCCTCGGAAACATTTGTGCAGGGGGGAGGAGGTGGAGAATAGACCCGGGGCACATGGGTGCTTCGTCTGTGCCCTCCAAGGAGACAAGGAAGGGTCTGAGCAATGTGACCAGAGCTAAGGAAACTGAAGACAAAGTAGCACCAGTGACATCAAGAGATGTTGGAAATTTCCATTTTGTAAAAAGCAAAAGGACCATGTAGGAATTGGAAAGCCTCTCATGAATTCAGCAACCAGAAAGTTATGAATGAAGCCGTTTTACTGGGGCAGTTAATGTGAAAGCCAGATAGATGAGAGCGACAGGATACCAAGCAGGGAGTTCGTAGACAGCCACCTTCTGTGAACTCATTGCCCATTTCCGGACATCCCCCTTCCTGTGATTTCTGTAAATAGCACATTCCCTGCTTCCATCTCCTTTCTCATCCCTGTTATTGATTTCTGGCTAAGCAAAATAAGTCCTTGTCTCTTTCCTTTCCCCCAGACACAGCTTCTGACATTATTCCGAGCCCTTGTTTAACTTCCCTAGGTTACATACAGTCATTCACCTCATTTCCCTGTCTGGCTGTCTCATATAATACTATGTAGCCACATTTGCCTCAAACCTGAAGCAGGAACCAAAGCTGCAGAGTATCAAGATAGTAATGTCAGAATCAAAACGTCATATTAGAGCTTATGCAAGGAATAAACAGAGTGTCTACTCCCTGCAGAGCTTGGGCTGACAGTGTAGATGAGAAAACCATTGTCATCCAATGAGTGGCTAATAAACTCTTAAAAATTATATCATGAAAACCACCTGGCAATATCCTTAAACCAAACATACACGTGAGGATTGGTAAAAATACCATCAGGTAAGTGGAGTACACTTGGGCATCTAATTGATTCATTTCTGAACTTGCCAAGGCAGAACCTCCAAGATGAAATACCAGCAGAGAGGGTGATTTAACTGCTTCCCACTTCAAACTGTTTCTGGATGGAGGCATCACAATTGATCAGGCACAACAAGACATCTATGATAGGCTATTTCTTACCGCTAACAGTGTTCTGCTTTCCATGGTTTTTCTAGTGTTTCTAGCACCCTTGAGTCCAAGTTGCTCTGCCTACAGAATGTATCCCCTCTGATAGTTGATTATTGCCATTGAAATATAATTGGCAGTGCATTTTCATGCACATTATTTTAGCATAACATGATGCACAGATGCTTTTAAAAGTAGAAATTTCTGTGAACTTATGACAAATGAGATAATTCTTGTTGATCCTGATGGCCCATTACTGTTGACAATTGGACACAGGTATCCTAGTATTTTGACCATGTGGATGTCATCTCAGGCAAGAGTTTAGAAAAACCTTCCCCTTTGGCTTCTCCCATGACTTTGAGTCTGTCCCTGTGGGTCTCTGCTTCTTTTCTATTTTTGCAGGTTGCATGATGATATTCCTGTTACAGAGCTAGTTGTGACAAAATGAACGACCCTGAAGAAAAATTGTCTGGTGACCGATGGACTGGCTAAGAGTGGCAGGCGTAGGTGGCTGCTTAGTGAACGGCAGTGAATTACTATGGAGTTTGGCTCTGATGGATGATTGTATTCGCTAGATGGGTGCCTGGAGAATCTTTAATGTCTGTTATCTTTAGGATCTGGAAAACAGCAAGTCAAAATATAGTTTTCTTTATCACTTTTAGAAAACTCCAGTTTATTATCACACTATCCTAGGCATGCTCTGTCCCTAGTGCAGTCTTCTCTTCATTCCTTGGGCAAGTTAAAAGAGAGATTTGTTCCAGCCACCTGTAAGGTTTTATTAAAATCCCATTGGAGAGGGACTTCTGCAGGGTTGGAAGTATAGAATCAAGGGTGAGCACGAGCTGGAAGGTGCAGAATATCCCCATCTTCCAGATGGTGACAGTAACAACCAGACTGAGCTGAGGGGCTGAATTCTCAGCTCTGGGGTGGATGATCCCTGGCGGAGTCTCCCATAGCTCCTTTCTCTTTCCCATGTGCTCAGAGCTCTTTTAGCTCCTTGGGTCAGTCACTTTTCTTCTGTGCTGAGACTAAATAGCTGACACCTAGCATTAGAAGGGAAAAGGTTTATTTGGCTTATAGTTCACAGACGTCTCACTATAATTGGCTGGTTCCAAGGCAGAGATGGCAAGTGGACATTGCAGAGTAGAAACAACATAGCATGCAGAAGGCAGCAAAGGCAACAAGGGAAAGCCTTGACAGTCTCTCTTACCCCTTCATCTTATTCAGACTACTTAGGGCGGCAGCTCTCATACCTTAGTCCTAGCGCCCTTGAGCCAAGCATTGCATCACGAGTCAATTCCAGCTTCACACGCTCTAGATCAAGCCTATGACCACATGAGGCGGGGTAGGGGGGATCTAGGCCCCGTCTGTAAATAAGTAAATAAAGTGAAGGAAACTTCGAAGTGTAGTGTTCTCTTGGGAGAATAAAGATGACATCCAAAGTTTCCATTACTCATAGATTACATTATCCTTAGGTCCAACTGAGAAGTGTGACCTTTATAGAAGGGACAGTCAGGACATATTCAGACATTTTTTTTTAAAGTTATAAATTCATAGAAAGTCTCCACATCTAAAAACATAGCTGGTGTCTAGAGCTAGACACGTCTAGTGTGTGCTGTAAGAATTCTGTTCCAAACACAGCTCCAGTCTCAATATTCAGCCAACAAACTGATTCTTTCTGCACATGTTTTTTTTTTTTTTTTTTTTTTTTTTGGTCCTACCTGCAAAGCTAAGTCAGTGGTTTATGGCTTCTTCCTGGTCAGGAAAGTATGAAATAGATCTAGACAGCAAATCCCTGAGTGATCTTGCCACTGAGTTTTCTCTCTTCCTTCCTTCCATTGTGCCTTTATTCCTCCCCTTCTTCTTTGCTTTATCTCTTTATCCTACTCTTTCTTTCCCTCTCATCACTTTCTTCTTTGATGAAATATTCTGCCCACACCAGTCACATGAATGTTGTCTAAGGAAGCACATGAATTAAACAACACTAGCAAGGCCTTCCTGGGCCTAGGACCCAGCATCAGTGGGAACAGTGGTGGACAGACATGACAACATATGTAGTCTCGGTGGTGCCAGAGCACAAGCTCTAACAAAAGCTTTGTGAGGACCGGCGGGGGGGGGGGGCACCAGCCTCCCATCAATCGCATTCCCAACTGTATCAGTTTACAAAGTGGAAGACTGCATGCTGAGACATTTTTTTCTGCTTACAAAACTTTAAGACTCCTTAAGTGTCTGCAGAGACTGAGTCAGAATCTTATTGTCTCTTTCCAGGGGCTGTTGATGCTTGTGTTTTATATAACTGCTTCTCGTGCATACAGTGGATAAAAATAGCCCCCACTTCCAGGTTCCCCACTTCTGGGTTCACTTGTCAGATTTCCCTGGAAAGTTAAAAGGATGCTTCAAGTCCTGCTGTATCTGTGCCTTTCCCTCAGGGAACTGAGGAGGGTTCCCTGGGAATAATGAAGTACTCTCTGGACAGTTCCCCCACATCACTGTAATGTAGAAGGAAAACACTATATAAATGTTTAGTTGAAGAAAACTTTGGAACGCCGTGACATGCCTATTCTCTCTTCGCCTTTCTACAGGATTAGAGAGCATTTTTCATGACTGTAGCATTATTTATATAACATGACAAAATGTGATGAAATGAAACTCCAGGCTCCTTTCAGCCTTCAAATCTGTGATTAAGTGGTTCCTTCAGTGTATGCTTGGTTGAGTGATGGACCAAAACATGTTTTCAGCTGACTTGCTATTTCCAACCAACTTCCAGATCTGTGGAAACACAGCAGTTTCCCTGTTCTTTGGTAAAAATAGAAGTATGAGTCTGAATTATTTTTAGAAAGGTAACCAGAAGTTCTCAAATTTAAAAAATAAAATAGCCATCAAATTATGAAAAAGACTTTTAATGACATTTTTAAAATCAGTAATTAACAGATAATTTGGGACCCCAGTTTAATTACTGGTGGTTTTTAAAAATTAAAAGCGGTGGGCCAGAGATTTAGCTCAGTGGTTCTGGTGCCTACCTCGCAAGTGCAAGGTCCTGAGTTTGATTCCTGGTAACCACATACAGTGCTGGGCATGATGACTCATGCCCACCAGCAATCAATACCACGTACCACAGTGCTGGGCGTGGTGGCTCACACCTATCATCCCAGCACTCGGGAGGCAGAGGCAGGAGGATTGCTGAGTTACAGGCTTGCCTGGTCTGTATAGTGAGCTCAGGGCCAGCCTGAACTACAAAGCAAGACCCTGTCTCAAAAAAAAAAAAAATTAAAAGCAGTATTGTTTAAGTCAAAAGGATGTTCTCAGTTCCCATTTTTTAAAATATTCTGTCAGTAGAATTCAAGACTGTTTCAACTTTTTAAAGAATAGTTTTAATTAGATTCAGCCATCTTATGTAGTTAATAAGACACGAGGTAAATAATACTTTGAGAACCAGAATCTGAGTGTGTTTTTAATTGACGTTGATGAATGTCAGTTCATATTTGGTCAATTTCCAAATTTCACTTTATATTCATCTGAAAACACAAAATTTCAGACTTGATGCTAATTATTTGTGAATATGAGGGTGGGTTTTATGTTAAGGTATTACGATTCAGCTTCACAAGAGGTGTAATTAGCAACAATCTGGGGAACATTTTTTATTTCATGCTGTAAATAGCAGAGTAAATAGCACTGTGAAATCATACTTGGCATGTGTATTAGATGGTGGTGCCACTCTAATGAATCATACTAGATAAAAAGGTGCAGATTGCGGAGAATACAGGAGAGTAACATGTTTTTAGGTGTCATTTTCACCCTTCATTTGTTTGAAAAAATGGGTAGTAATTAGATGTCGTGGAGCATTTTCTCCCAAGAACTTTCTTGATTGGATTTATCTTGCTTTCTGTTTCACATTTAGTTTATAGCAAATAGCCTTAGGTTTGAAATGATTTGATTACAATAATTTATCCCTTATTGCTTTCTTCCCAACCTCCTCATTTAAATACCATCTTCTAATTTTGGTAGTGAGAAGGCTTTCAGAATGAACTGCATAGCGTACAGTTATTTCTTTTCATCCATTTGTCAACCCTAGTTTTTCCACTCTACCCGGCATTTTGCTTCTTTTTTCTCTGAGCTTAGAGCTTCATTAATACTGAGCCTATTTTAGTGTTTACGTTTGGCCTTTCATTTAAAAAACAACAAAATGATTTTTCTATTAATGAGAAAAGAATAAGCATGTTAGACTTAAAATTCCTAGACTTCATTTCAAATCTAACTAAATAGATGCTGTCTTCCATTTCTGCCCAGTGGAATGTTTTTGTTCTGATGTAAGATAAACTGAAGAAATTGCTTTGCAATAGAGATCTTTTCAAAAACAATGGTACTGATCCCTACAGATTTATTCATTGATTTTTCATTTTATATTATAGTACCTGAGGGATGCAACTTTTTCAAAGGAAGAGGTGTATTTTCGCTCCTGGCTCTGAAGCCACAAGGTCTGAGCAAGATGATATAAATGCAGGCAAGGCTCCCTATGAGCTCCATCACATCCTGTAGGACATGTGTGTAATTCTATGGGATTCTCTCTCCATCACCTTATTATTCATGAGGACTCAGCCTAATGGCTTCATTTTACCACTTCTTAGAGCCCCCTCCTCCATCTAAATACTGTACTTGAATTTGTTCTTACTCTCTTAATATCATTGGCCTAAGGCTTTGTGGTTTAAGTTCCTCTACAAGTGTAAAGGGCAAACCATGTTCACATCACACCAAAAGGTGCCAGTTATTGTTGAGTTTTACTTAGATCTATGTTACATGTTAAAATTTTGTGTCATTTTAGAGTGGTCTAAGAATGTTATCTTGTCAGGTTGGTTTTAAATGTAAACATTAGAATATTCTCCCAGTGTAATTATAGTACCTCCAAATGATCAGTTCTAAGTTATTTGGAATTAACAGCTACCCATTGGTCTCGTGTTTGTAATTCACTCATAGCAATTTGATAGACAGCATGTTGTCTAGGTGGAGGCTGAAACCGTAAGTGCAGTTGTGACCATACCAAGAAGTACTTACCAAGTGAGAAGGAAAGAAAGCCTGTCACAGAATGAACATTTCAAGGGCAGACTGAAGAGGAGATGGCCAAATAATGGCCAGAGAGACAGCGAAACCAAGAGAATATTGTCATAAGAAGCCAAGAAAGAATTTGAAGAAGGGCTCTAATTTCTTTAGGTGCCATAATTATGATGAGAACTGCAAAATATTTTTTGAGTTTTGCAATTGGAAGGTTATTGCTGATCTTTCTTATGGTGTTTTCAATAAAGTGTGGAAATGGACTCTAGTCGAACTGGGATTAAGAACCAATTGGAAGTGAATACATAAAAATAGTTAATGTGAATTATTAATGCAGATATGAAAAAAAAAAGAGAGAGGTGGCACCTAGCAAAGGAAACAGTATCCAGGAAGGGACTCTATTTTCCAGGGATGATAAATATGGTGAGTATACATTTAGGCTAATGGAAGAAGCCAGTAGGTATAAAATGATTAAAGGGAAGACAGAAAGATGAGAAGCTATGAAAGCAAACCCTGGAAGATGTTGTGGGAAACAACTGAGAATACAAAATGCCACTGTTACTGGAGAAGAGAAAATGAATGAGGTCACAAAATATGTACATTCTCGCACGGGCCTCAGCTCTGTTGTGAACGTTACTGAATTCCAAAAGCAGTCATGTCATTTAAGCCTCCAGTTAGGGAAGCTATTATCACTTGTTCACAGTAGAGAGACTGGATCTTAATGAATTTTATCTCATTAAGGTCACAAGCAACATTAAGTATCAAAACTGGGCATTTGAACATAGATGTTTCTAACTTCAGATACCCGTATCCTTTCCTCTACTTGTGGACAGTTGGGTGTGTTGTGTGCCCTTGACAAAGCAGAATAGAAAGATAATCTTAAGAGACTTATCAGTTCACCTTGGATGTGAGAAAAGCTGGGAATTTTAAATCTGTACCGGGACTAGACACAAAAATAGCCAAATTCTATGAAGAAAGAGAGACTATTGAGAAATTCTCAATAGAAAAATAGTACAAAGACGGGCGGGAGGTTTGGCTCAGTGGTTCAGGCGCCTGCCTCACAAGTGCAATGGTCCTGAGTTTGATCCCCAGTAACCACATACAGTGCTGGGTGTGGTGACTCACACCCACAAGCCATCAATACCACATACCACAGTGCTGGGCGTGGAGGCTCATGCTTGTATTCCCAGCACTCGGGAGGCAGAGGCAGGAGGATTGCTGAGTTCCAGACTTGCCTGGGCTACATAGTGAGCTCAGAGCCGGCCTGAACTACAAAGCGAGACCCTGTCTCAAAAAAAAAAAAAAAGTACAAAGGGAAAAGAGCCAGACTGATTGTATCTCAATTAAACTGGAAGCTGGGTGACAGCCAACTAGCTTCTCCAGACTATAGATGAGTTGAGAAGAAAGGGCTGCAGTTATGGGATGTTTGAGAACTGCAGAATAGATCACCCACCTGAAAAAATATTTGAGAAGACAAAATAATGAAAAGCTCACACTAGAGGTGTCAAGATGATGAAAAGAGAGACAGCAGATGAGCCATGAGCCAAAGTAAATCTAAAAGAATACACAATTAAATTAAAAGAATAAGGTAAGACACGGGAAATATATGACACATATAAAATATAATTTAATTAGATTGTAGAACAAAATATGCTAAACTAAGCAAAATTTAGGATTAACAAGGGCCAAGAGAGGGTAAAACTAGTATAAAAGTCTTTGTGATATATGTGAGAAGTAAAGAAATAGCATTTTTTGTAGAAGACATTTAAATTCCCATTGTACATGATTAATGAGTAATATATGGAAGAATATTTTAAAATAATGAACAGCATAAAGTTGTAAGGAAGATAGTAGTTATTAATCTAATTGTACCATACAACACAGCAACTAGAGTATAGTTAACATTCCTTGATGCTACTAATGTCAGATGAGATGGAAAATTAGACTATACCTCTGTAGAAAGCAATGAAAAAAATAGTTTCTGTTTCCAGATT
>PVIC010017431.1:0-32755 GCA_004025085.1 Thryonomys swinderianus | reverse complement strand
TTTTTTTTTTTTTTTTTGCTTTTTGGAGACAGGGTCTCGCTTTGTAGTTCAGGCTGGCCCTGAGCTCACTATGGTGCCCAGGCAAGCCGCCACGAACTCAGCAATCCTCCCGTCTCTGCCTCCCGAGTGCTGGGATTACAGGCGTGAGCCACCACGCCCAGCATTATATGTGGTAACCGGGGATTGAACTCAGGTCCTTACGCTTGCGAGGCAAGCGCCGGAACCACTGAGCTAACCCTCCGGCCCTCAAGGTACACTCTTACATACATTCTCTGCACTGGATTTTGATACCTTATTTCTTCCTCTTTTTTCCTCTTATCTGTCTGTTATTTTGTACTCTGCATATATTAAGTTTTTCATACAAGATAAACTATGCAATTCTGAAGTTTGTGCATCTGATTTATTTCACTTAATGTATAGTCTCAAAGTGCATTCATTTTGCTAAAAATGACTGAAATGTCTTGCTTTACAGACGAGTAGTACTCCATGGTGTATAAATACATTTTCCTATCCGCACATCTGTTGCTGATTCCAAGATTTAGCTCTGATGAATTGTGCTGCTATAAACACAAGTGTTATGAGTCACTGCTATATGATGTCTTTAACCCTTCTGGGAAAATACCTAGAAAGGGAATTGCTGTGTCAAATGGAATTTCTAGTTTTTTGTTTGTTTATTTGTTTGAGGAGTCCCCACACTGATATCCATAGTGGTTCTATCACTTTACATTCTCACCAGCAACAGAGAAGCATTCCCTTTCTCTACCATAGCCCTGCCAGCATTTGTTATTGGTTGATTTTCTTTTCTTTCTTTCTTTTTTTTTTGGACACAGGATCTCACTTCGTAGTTCAGACTGGCTCTGAACTCACAATGTAGCCCAGGCTAGCCTCGATTTTGCAGTAATTCTCTTGCCTCTGCCTCCCAAGTCGTGAGCCACCACAATCAGCTTTTTTTTTTTCCTGAATTTGTGGTGGTGCTCCTGCCTCAGCCTCCTGAATGCTGGTATTACAGGTGTGCACCATCATGCTCAGCCATTGGTTGACTCTTTGATAATAGCCATTCTTTCCTGAGTGAGTTGAAATCTCAGTGCTGTTTTAATTTGCACTTTTCAAATGGCCAGAGATGTTGAACTTCTTTTTGTGTATTTATTGGCAATTTCTTCATCTAAGAAGTGTCTATTCATTTCAGATGTCCATTTTTGCATTGGGTTTTTAAATTGGGGAAATCTGAATTTTTGAGCTCTTTATATATTCTAGATATTAGTCTCCTGTCTGAGGAGTAGCTGGCAAAAATGTTCCCCACTCTCTATGGCTGTATCTTTACCCTGTTGGTAGTTTCCTTTGGTATGTGAAAAGCTGCACACCCTTTGTAACTACTGCATAGTTCTCCACTCAAACTCTGTGCTTGAAATTTTTTCTGCTCTTTTTTAATTTTTATTGGTACATTTTAGATATAGTGGTCACATTCATCATAGGAATTTTGTCCTTGTACATGACATATACACCTAGACTTCTTTTTTTTTTTTTTTTTTTCAGACAGGGTCTCACTTTGTAGTTCAGGCTGGCCCTGAGCTTACTATGTAGCCCAGACAAGCCCCAAACTCAGCAATCCTCCTGCCTCTTCCTCCTGAGTGCTGGGATTACAGGCATGAGCCACCACGCCTGACATGCTGGTATGTGGTACTGATTGCTGGTGGGCAAGAGTCACCATACCAAGATTGTTGTATGTGGTTACCAGGGATCAAACTCAGGACCTTGTGCTTTCTAGGCAGGTGCTGGAACCACTGAGCTAAATCTCTGGACCTACACCTGGATTTCTTAATTTGTCCTTTCCTGCAGGATACTAAGATTGTTTCCACCCTTGGGCTTTTCAGTTTTGCGATCTCAATTTTACACAGACTTCCTCTTCCCACACATGAGGGTTACATGTATAGCAGTCGTGGTCCTTTTCAGAATCAAGTTTTGAGCCAGATGTGGTGGCACACACATTCAGGAGACTGAGGCAGGAGGATTGCCATGAATTTAAGGGCAGCCTGGGCTACCAAGACCTCGTCTCAAAAAATCAAACCAAAAAAAAAAAAATCCAGCTTTGAAACTTGTCAAAACATTTTAATTTTTCCTACCCAGCAGTGCTTGACTCAACTAGAATATAAAGATTACCACAGTCCCCCACACACACCTGCTCCCTGCCCCAACTCTGGAGCAACCTTTATCCTCCACCACCCTCCCCCCATCCCATCCCACCCCACTCTAGGGTAAACTATCTGCCTCTCCCTGCTGACCCAGACTTCCCTTTCCATGTGGGCTCGTGCCATGCAGACTGCTTCACGAGCTGCTTTTCAGTTTGTTCGCTTGTTCAGCAGCAGAGGCTGCTAACTTCCCCACAGCCTGCGCTGTGGCCATTTCCCTACAGGACTTCCTATGGGAGTGTGACCCAGCTGGCCGCCGTGACCCGCTGCACCCAGAGGAGATTCCTAGAAGCCAGGCCTCGGTGCACAGCCTGGCTTCTCTCCTCAGGGCCACAGCTCGCAGGTGGAATTTCCTGGGCACAGGGTCTGTCCTTTCTTTTTGGCAGTGTATTTTTTAAGCCGTTTGATACGTGTGTGTGTCTGTGTGTGTCTGTGTGTGTGTGTGTGTGTATACCTGTAGGTTCCTGCAGTCTGTCCTGTCATTGTGCATGAAGGGCTACATGTTCTTTCTCCCGACTCGTGTCCAGCTCTACCCAGTAACACTCACCTCTGCCCAGCAGCTGGAGGCAAACAGCTGTCTCTCCCCCGCCCAGAAGGGCTTTCCTCCACTGGGCACAACTGTGGGAGAGCCGGGCACCTCACTGGGCTCCCAAGTGAGCTGGCTCTCCTCTCCCCTGGGAAGCACAGGGTTAGAAACCCACCCCAAAGCCAGGCCTGGTAATGTGCCTCTGTAATGCCAGCTCTTGGGAGGCTAAGGCAGGAGGATGGCCTCGTGTTCGAGGCCAGCCTGGGCTAGGTAGTGACACCCTGTCTCAACTTTCCACCCCCAAAAGCCATCTTGAGGGACAGCAGGCCCTTTCAAGCAGAGGCGGCTGTGTATAAAGACCCTCGCCAACCAGTCCCCACCATACATCTCAGCCTCTCCACAACATGAGTGCCCTAGAGAAGAGGAACAGGGAATAGGTAGCAACTCACAGGAGAGGGGGCAAAAGAGAGTGGACACACGGGCCACAAAGCCAGCAGGACCTTCCACTGCCACCTGCTCAGTGATCACGTCTGTGCCGCACAGCCTCCGCTTTCCAAACCAGGCAGAATCAACTGAAGGCCGATCTGTCTCCAGGTGTAAAAATGGACACCTATGTGCTAATTGCTAAAAAAAAAAAAAATACATTGTAACTGTCGTCACTACTGAACTGCAGACTCACTAGAATAAGGTGATCCCAGAAAGCCCTGCCAAGCCCCCTGCTACCCCTTCATGGCCCCTTATGCTTATGGAATTATGTTCAGATTAATGGCTGTTTCTCCAGTGACTACAGTTGCCGTTTCCTCCGCCCACAGAAACAGAAAGCTATAAAAATGAGTGTAAACTACTGTTTGATGCTTTCAAGGCAACTTGAATCCTTGAAGCCACCAGCAATAAAGCTGATTTTGGTTCTTCTCTGAAATGGTCAGCAGCTTGTTTGGGGACTCCACGGTGGTCATGCCTCACAGCTACAGAAAGGAGCCTTGACAGGGCTCCCGGGACATGCCCTTATAGTTTTTGCTTTGTTTCTTTGTTGTTTTTTGACACAGGTGTTCATGCAGCTCAGGATGGTCTTGAATTGCCAGTGATCTTCCTACCTCAGCCTCCTCTCAAGTGCTGTGATTACAGGCATGCACCATCCTGTTTAGTAGTCATCTCTTTTTTTTTTGAGACAGAGTCTCGCTTTGTAGTTCAGGCTGGCCCTGAGCTCACTACGTAGCCAGGCAAACCTGGAACTCAGAAATCCTCCTGCCTCTGCCTTCCGAGTGGTGGGATTACAGGCATGAGCCACCAGGCCCAACATTGTGATATGTGGTACTGATTGCTGGTGCACATGAGTCACCACACCTGGTATTGTTGTATGTGTTTACCTGGGATCGAACCAGGGACTTTGCGCTTGCTAGGCAGGAGCTGGGACCACTGAGCTAAATCTCCAGCCCCAGTCATCTCTTTTTTATACCAGCACATCTGACTTCATGCTTGAGCTGTTGAGGCAGTCTCTGACCAAGGACATTCTCAGGGTTAGCTCTGTGGTGTGCCTGCTGGTCTCTATGGAAACTCAGAAGCCCATTCCAGTGCGCCCTCTAGTGACAGATTTGGGGAGCTACAGGACAGGAACAAAATAAACTGACGGGTGATTTTGGACATAATTTCCACTACTGTGCTTTTTTTGTAGTTCAGGCTGGCCCTGAGCTCACTATGTAACCCAGGCAAGCCTGAAACTCAGAAATCCTCCTGCCTCTGCCTCCCAAGTGCTGGGATTACAGGTGTCAACCACCGTGCTTGGCACTGTGGTATGTGGTACTGATTGCGGGTGGGCGTGAGTCACCACACCCGGTATTGTTGCATGTGGTTACCGGGGATTAAACCGAGAATTTTGGGTTTGCTAGGCAGGCCCCGAACCACTGAGCTAAATCTCTGGCCCTACTGTGCATTTTTAAATAGCTATTTTTCTTTTGCTTTTTTTTTTTTTTTTTTTTTCTGTTTGGAGACAGGGTCTCGCTTTGTAGTTCAGGCTGGCCCTGAGCTCACTATGGTGCCCAGGCAAGCCGCCGCGAACTCAGCAATCCTCCTGTCTTTGCCTCCCGAGTGCTGGGATTACAGGCGTGAGCCACCACGTCCAGCATTGTGGTATGCGCTGTTGATTGTTGGTGGGCGTGTCTCCACGCCCAGCATTATATGTGGTTCCCGGGGATCGAACTCGGGTCCATGAGCTTGCAAAGCAGGTGCCGGAACCACTGAGCTAACCCTCCGGCCCTTTAATAGCTATTTTTAAAAGTGGGTTTTTTAATCATGAGAAAAGTCAAATGACAAACACTCTGCAGCCCTCAATGGCTGGCAGATTGGAAATGGAATGTTTAGGATCACAGGAGGTTGAGGCAGGAGGATCACAAATTCAAATTTTTTTTAATTTTTGAAAGACCAGGGGCATACCTCCGTGGAAAGGACCTGGGTTCCATTCCTTTGGAAAAAACAATACAGGCTTCTAAATCATGCAAGACCAAAGAGCAAGCCAAACCAAAGGAAACTTGAGGGCAGTTCAGTTGATGTGGGTCCTGAGCCAGGTCTTCTGGCTCAAAGACCATCCTTGGGACCAGAGAATTAGAAACACACTCCGGTCTTCACGGTGGCGGACATGATGTTCATATCTACTCTCAGATGGTCCAAGTGGGAGAGGTTCCTTTTGTTTTGCAGTAGTACAGACTGAACCTCGGGCCTTTGCCCCAAGTTACATCCCCAGCCCTTTTTTATTTTTTATTTTGATGCAGGGTGTCACTAAATCACTGCTTTCCCCAGGCTGACCTCACACTTGAGATCCTCCTGCCTCAGCCTCCCAGAGTGCTGTGATTGCAGGTGTGCACCACCACACTCAACTCCCTGGAGAGCACTCGAGAAAATCAGATACAAGAAGGCATAAGGGAATTCCGTTTGCTGTCCTAGTTTGCAAACAACTTGAATTGACAGAACTGACAAATAAATGATGCTCTATTTACATAGCAGAGCGCTACGCAGTAGCTACAAGTGTCAACACAGATGAGTCCCAGAGCAGTATGCATCGCGAGGAGCCTGTGAGGTGTGGGCGGAGCTGCGAGCTCATCAGGTTTAACCCAAAGCACCCAAGACACTGACTGCAGGTGCACCCTACACGTTGGGAGCATTTCTACACAGTCTGGGGAAAATCACCTCATAATTAAAGAATGACCATAGCTGTCTAAGGCCCTGTGTTGCCTTGCCTGAGGGCTGGCTATGTTGGAAACATAACCCCGTGACCTGATCCCCCTGCTCACCACCCTTGTCACAGCTGAGGCCTCAACTGCCTGTGATGCTGTGGCTCAAAGGCAAGATAACATCGGCTGAAGAAGTCCAGTCTCCAGAGAGCCCAGCAGTAACACAAAAGAGAAAGGTCTCCCCTGGGGAGGGAGCAGCCTCTTAGCTCAGCCTTCCCACCTGCCCTCTGGAAACACTGTCTCCTTCGGACCCTCCCCAGCATGAGATTTGCATCTTCATAAGATCAAAGAGGAGATCCTTGAAGGCCCTGAGTCACCTGATACTTCTTCCCAATACTGTGTACCCAATAGATTCTACACAAGTATGGAGAGTCTTGTTTGGTCACTGAGCACTGTCCATTTAGCTGCAAGTATGGTTTGAAATTACACAAGTCTTGGACCAAGGATTTAGCTCAGCAGTTCTAGAATCTGCCTGGCAAGTGCAAGGTCCCCAGGGGTATCCCCCAGGCATGGCAGCTCACACCTGTAATCCCAGCACTCTGGAGGGAGGCAGAGGCAGGAGGATTGCTGTGAGTTTGAGGCTTGCCTGGGCTACATAGTGAGTTGGGGGCCAGCCTGAAATACAAAACCAGACCCTGTGATAAAAAAGGGAATTACAGAGCCGGAGATTTAGCTCAGTGGTTCCAGCGCCTGCCTAGGAAGCGCAAGGTCCCTGGTTCGATCCCCGGTTACCACATACAACAACACCAGGCATGGAGACTCATGCCCACCAGCAATCAATACCACATACCACAGTGCCAGGCGTGGTGGCTCATGCCTGTAATCCCAGCACTCGGGAGGCAGAGACAGAAGGATTGCTGAGTTCGGGGCTTGCCTGGACTACATAGTGAGCTCAGAGCCAGCCGGAACTACAAAGCGAGACCCTGTCTCAAAAAAAAAAAAAGAAAGAAAGAAAGAAAAAGAATGGCTGGAGCTTCAGCAGCCATTCTGTGGCCAAGAGGACCCTGAAGGATGAAGCACACAGATAGAGGATCTGGACTGTGGATCTGAACGTCATGGAGGCCCTGTGCCAGTCTGGACTGCTACAGAATAACCTCGGACACTCTCGTCTTTATTATTTATGTTAGGGGTTTTTGTTGTTTGTTTGTTTTTTGAGACAGGGTCTTGTGACATATTCCAGGCTGGCCTTGAACTCACTAGGTACCCCAGCTGGGCCTCAAACTCAAGGCAATCCTCCCACATCAGATTGCCAAATGCTGAGATGACAGGCATGGGGCCACCACACCAGGCTCTCCTCTATTTTGAAGCTGTTATGGTGTGACCAGGGTCCTCTCTCAGCAAGGCAGCCCTGCACATCCCCTGAGGCTGAGCACCTGAGATGCAGGTGACCCACGACCAGGTGCCCTCCACCGGTCCACGGCAGCTCTTTCTCTTTCTGCAGCCCAACTTTGGAGCTCCTGATCCTACTCCTCCCGACCTCAAGTGCCCAATAATAAGTTTCAGCATTTAGCCTGGAACCTTCGTGGGCCTGTCTTTCAGCTGGTGAAGGAACCTGGAGAAGGACAGAAGGAGAAAATGCCCGCTCCCTGCGCTGTGAGAAGAGAGTCACAGAGAATGGGATGTGGTCTCTACTGATCCGTTTTCCTACTCTGGAGACAGTGAGCAGGCGAGAAGCCGCTTCTCTGTTCTGTTAGTAACAGGCCTGGTGTGGGCACTTGTGTTACAGGCGAAACATCACTCCCAACCTGCTAGATGTCACATGGGTGCTGAGTTCGTGTCCCCTAAAATCCAAGAATGAATTCCAGAGGACAAGAAGTTAAGAGCAGGAAAGTGTTATTTGGGGAACAGAAGAGGAGCAGGAATTGCTCCTCAGAGACAGGAAGGGTCTGGAGTGGGTTGCCACCGAGGTCATCTCCCTAAGAATGCTTGGAAGGGAGGGAAAAGAAGCCACTCCCCTGTGTACAGGGCCACAGGAAGAGCCCCAGCAGCCAGAGGGACGGACTCATCAGTATTGCAGGCAGATAAGTTAATTAGATCTTGTAGGCAGTTAGTTAGATAGAGCTGACCCTAGAAGGGCCAACACTGAGGACAATTAGGAACCACTGACTGGCTGGGCGTGGTGGCTCAGGCCTTAATCCCAGCACTCAGGAGGCAGAGACAGGAGGATTGCTGAGTTCCAGGCTTGCCTGGGCTACATAGTGAGCTCAGAGCCAGCCTGAACTATGGAGCGGAAACCCTGTCTCAAAACAAACAAAACAAAACAAAAACAAACAAACAAACAAAAAAAACAAGAAACACTGAAAGCCAGCATTGTGTAAAAACAGAACAAAACAACAACAACAACAAAAAACCTACCACACCTAAGTGCTTTGCCTAGGGATAAATAACAGTGATTGATATTTTAAATAACCCTAACCTAGGTGGGGGACCAAGATGTTCCCCACCCTTTCCAGGAAAGACTCCTGACTAAAAATCCTTCTATGCTTCTTACATGACTTGTTTTCCAATTGGATCCCAGTCTAATCAATATTACCTAAGTGACTGTACTTGCAGGGTTACTAGTTGACCACAGTTTTTTGAGACAGGGTCTTGCTTTATAGTTCAGGCTGGCCCTGAGCTCACTATGTAACCCAGGGTAGCCTCGAACTCAGCAATCCTCCTGTCTCTGTCTCCCAAGTGCTGAGATTACAGGCATGAGCCTAATACATAACTTTTGACTGCTAATTTGGTAAACTTTATGCAGTCTTATGGGGCACTGGTTTTTGTTTTTTGTTGTTGTTGTTGTTGTTTGGTTTGGTTTTTTGACACCTGGCTCTATCTCACTGCTTGTTTTATCATTCACAGCCCTGATTTCATTCCCTCATTTGTCTGAGTCCCTAGCTTAGGCTGAGCTGCATATTTCTCACTCTCTCTCTTTCTCTCTCTCTCTCTCTGATGGTGGTGGCACCAAGGATCAAAATTGGACCCTCGTGCTTCCAAGGTAGGTATGGCACTACCTGATCTAAATCCCCGGCCCCTCTTTTTCATAAAAATTTATTTCCTTGATACATTTTATATACACTTTATGATTACTGGTTTATGTTACTAACTCCCCTGGAAACCCAAGACCATCATCCTGAGCTATATTGCCAGCCCTTATTTTTTGAGCCAAGATTCACACTAAGTCACTAATTTGCTGGGGCTGGGCTTGAACTCTCAGTCCTCCTACTTTGCTCTCCCAGTGCTGGAATCCCACTCATGCGCCACAGGCCCACTGCAGTTCCTGAGGACAATAAGATGAGGGGTTGAAACACACGGCAGGGAGCACTATGGATGCCTGGTACCAGATAAGTGTGTTCCCCCACACCAGTCTTGGAGTCGCAGGTTTCAGGGCTGGTGGGTGGGTGTCCCCGTTCCCAGAGTTGAGGCTCGGTCTCCTCTTCCCCAGGCCATGGCCCATCTATGCAGAAGTGATTCCATCCCTGAGCCCCCGGAATAGCAGTAACCCCTAACCAGAGCAAGTCGGAACACACTTCATAGCGATGGTTGGATCTTGAATTGCTCTGCTTTCTGCTGAGTTTGTCCCCAAAGACACAGGAAATAAAACTCAGCACCCTCCCCATGAGGAAGGTGCTTCTGGTCCTTGTCATAGACTGGGCCATGAGACCTGTCTGTCCCATGATCCCACCTAGGAAGCAGTGTACAGCCACCAGGGCCTGCAGAGCTGTGCAGGGCTCAGATGTCACCTGAATGAAGCATCGGGAACTGCAACTCACAGCCTCTTGGTGGCCTTGACCCCCTCCCCAGCCCCACTGGGGATCTGCCTCTCCTGCATGTGACAGGTGACATCACCTGTTGCAGCAGTTTGCAAGGCTGGTACCCACCACACTGACCCCCAAGGACTCACAGAAGGTTCTGAGTCTTTCAAGGCCCAGGCTCACACCTAGGCAATCTCATTTGCTGAATCTGTGAAATGGACTCGACGCCAACAGCTGCCTCACAAAGTGATCACTGGGGACCTGTCTGTCCCTGTGACTGGGGCATAACCCAGGACAGCTACCTCTTTTGTTATCCTGACAGCCCTATGCCCCCACTGCCCCACTTATTGGCCACATCATGGCACTGCCCATGCCAGGCTGCTGCTGGCCCTCTGGGCCCTGCATCCAAGAAACATGAAATGATAGCCCCTCGGTCACAGGCTGCCTGAGGTCCAAGCCCTTGGTGCCCTCCTGGGCCAATGCTAGCAGTGAGGCAGGTGCCAGCCGGCCTCATAGTCTTCATGGCTGTAGACCTGAGGCCTCCCGGAGGCTGGAACCCTGGCCAGCTCCTCTCTGCCCTGGGAATCAACTACATGGCCAGCTCAGAACACAGCAGTGTGGACCTGAGGGCACTCGGTGGTTCTAGAGCTGCATTCCCCAGGCCAGCCTCCAACCCACAGTAATTCTCCTGCCTAGACCTCGGAGTACTGGGATGACAGGGGAACAGTACCAAACTCAGCAAGATGGGCCTCCTTATCCTTATTTTATAGATGGTAAAAGTGAAGCCAAGCAGGAGAGAGGAGGAAGCACAGGACCCACAGACTCATGCCAAGCCCCACCCCCACAGCGGGAGGGACAAGGGTCCTGGAAATGACCCAAATTCTCTAAGCTGCCCAGAGCTCTCACAGCCCCCACAGCCTCCCAGCCTGCACCCCACTCCCTGGAACTAGCCCCTGTATCCCTTTGAAATTCCAAAGCAACTCTGCCTGCTTTTTTCTTTTTATTAAAAAATAGATCAAGAAAATATACATGCTGCAGCCCATCCCCCACAGCGGGCAATAAGGAAACCAGTGAGCCCTGGGCATGAGAAGAGCCATCCTGAGTGCCAAGTTGTGCCCTGGGAGATGGCATCTGGACCTGGCACTGAGCAGGCCAAGGGGAGGTGGCAAAGAAGGCTCCCCAGCTGGAGCACAAAGGGACAACAGGAAGTGGCCTCCAGGTGTAGGTGGCCTCCAGGGTCCCCACCTGGAGGCTGGCCCTGGCCTCCCTGCATCTGTCCAACAGGTCCTTGGGCTGAGCCACAGCCCCTCAGGCATTGATGGCCTTCCAGCGCTCGCTGTCTGTGCTGTTGATGCTGCCTGTGTGGCATGGCATGGAGGCCACGTCGTCCAGGTAGGCCACCCCTGCAGAGTCAAACTGCGTGCTTGCGGCCCCGGCAGACTCTGTGCCTTCCCGCCGAGCCACAGCATAGGGCTGGGGCAGGTGCATGTCCGGCTCCTCTGTCTCATCCACTTGGCATTTATATGAGAACAGGATCTTGGGCTCCGAGCTAGTGGTGAAAAGAGGAGACTGAGGGGCAGCCGGGAGGCCGTAGGTCTCCAGGAAGTATGTTCAGAGCTGCAGAAAGCCTGGCACCCGAGTCCAGCAAGCGGGACCAGGCACCTGGCCTTCCTCAGGCCCTGGGATCCCGGGAAGGCAGCTCTGAATAGGAACACTCTGGAAACCCAGGTTGGGGCAGAGCCCTGCTTCCAGAACCTTGTCCACTCAGACTTCGCTGGTCCCAGTGAGCCGGCTGCTCTCAGTTTAGAAAGAGGAGCTTGAGGCTCTTGGCGGCGAACCCTGTAGAACTCAATTCAGACCCCAACCTCCCCACTCCTCCAGTCCTCGGCTCCACCAAGAGCCTTGAAACACCGACACCCTCCTACCACACCAACGCCCGAGCCTTCGGGATCCCCGGCCCGGTTCTTGCACCCCCGCCACCTGCAAGGGCTTCGCTCCATGTAGCACGCATGCCCGCCCCGCACCCCACCCCGGGCCCTCGGGGATCCTGTGGTGTGTGCACAGAGCAGGCGCTTAACCCATTGCTTCTGTGAAGGGCTGGTGTGTCACTAAGGGAAAAGCAGTGCTGCCAGCCACACTCTCGCGTGGGAATGACAGTGTGTGTGCGCACTGCTCCACAGTGTAGACTTGGGAGAGTGTGAAGACGCACGGTATAGACACACCCACACCCAGCCGCAAACCGGGCAACCTCACCAGCAGCCACGCGGGGCGCGCATATCGAGGGCCCGTGAATCTCAGTGGACTCACCCGAAGAAGCTCCGCAGGAAGGCCACGTAGATGAGTGGCGCGAAGAAGCTGAAGTAGAGGAAGGTGGTGGCGTCCACGCAGCTGGGTAAGCGGCGGGAGGAACGGTCAGGTTTGGTTTGGGTTGCCCGCCGGCCACACCCCACTAGGACCACACCCAGACCATGCCCACGCCCACGCATGCGTACCAAAGCCCCTCGATGATGTCGGCGCACAGCAGCGCGCTGCCCAGACCCTGCACCAGGTTGAGCAGCGCCAGGATGCCGGCGTACACGTAGAAGCTCCTCCGCGCTGTGGGTAGGGAGGTCTGAGGCCCTGCCTAACGGGCCAGGCTCCGCCCCCTCCTGCACCTCCAAACCCCAAGTCCCCCACCCCCGGGCATCAGCTCACAGGGCAGGGAGATGCGCTCCTTAAGGGGCGTCTTGGGCAGGACCACCACCAAAGAGTAGACCTGCAGAGAAAGGACAGGGCTGTGCGGGGGGGTGGGGGGCGGCGGCTGCCTGGCCCCAGGATGGGCCCAGCCCTGCTTTCCTGTTCCCCCAGCCCTGTCCTTGGCCTCACCAGGAAGAAGAAGCAGGAGCTGACCAGCCAGAATTGGCGGCCCCCATGCCCGTAGATGTTGAAGTCCTCGGCAGACAGGTGCGCATCAGGATAGAGGATCTCAAGGGTGCCCTGTAGGGGGAGGGCCTTCCCTGAGGCAGAACCCTCCAGGTGCCCATCTCACCACGCCTGCCCCAGCCTGCATCCAGAACAGCCCCAGCTTGACCAGAGCAGCAAAGGATGAGGTGCGGCCCTGGCCTCTGTCAATGCTGCTTTCCCAGGGGTCTGCAAACCTGCATCTTCCCTGCAGGTACATGTGCAGCTTTGTGCCTCCCCCTCCACACTTGCCCACCCCGGGAGAGCACAGAACCTGCCTGGGGGCAGGTACCCAGGTGAACTAATGGTCTGTCAGCTGCACCTGCTGAGCTTCCCAACCTGGCACCCCCGTGTACCTGGGTGACCGAGTAGGCGAGTGACAACACGGTGGTGATGGCCAACACCCGCTTAATGCTTGACTTGCTCTCCAGGTGACCTGGAAGGGACTCTGCTCAGCCAGGGCCAGCCAGCCGGTTGAGGGTGTCAGCTCAGCCCTGCCCTGACAGAGGAACAGGGGAGCCCCCAAAGCGACCTACCAAAGGCCAGGCCCAGAATGATCACACTCAGCTCGATGGCCAGCAGGAAGAAGCGGGTGATCTCCCACAGGATCTAGACAGGGTGGGTGGGGTCAGCCCGGGTCACCCCCAGGCCAGGCCTCCCTGACCTCCCTCCAGCCCCAGCCCAGACACACCTTGTCAGCCACCGTTGCAGCGCTGGAGGTGCTGACTGTCATGGACACCACAGCCCGGGCAATGCCCACCAGGGCCACCACGAACACCTTGGGGTGAGGGAGGGAGCAGGCGGGGGTCAGGGACAGGAAGTCTGGAAGGGGCGGGCCAGCAAGCCCAGCCACCTCTGCAGGAGCCCTCTGAGGACAAGGCAGTGACCAGTCGGAGTGGGAGGAAGGGAGGCTGACAGTGGCTCCAGGTGGCAAGAGACTCCCCCTGGGCTGATGTCATAGCTGCCTCTGCCCTGCACCCAACTTCCTGGCTAGCTCAGCCGTTAGCAGGGTGGAGCCAGCCTGAGACCTCAGTAGGCGGCTGCACCTCTGAGCCTCAGTCACAGCACCTGCTGCCTTTGGTTCCCGGGAGCATCTCTGGGTGAGTGTGGTGGAAATGTGCCCAGTACCCGACCCCGGTCAGCCCCTTTCCTCTGGCCTCTGAGTTGAAAGGGAGTTTCCTGCCACAGAAGCAAAAGCCCACTCACACATACTCTGACCTCTGTGCCCTGAAAACTGCCTGAGCTGTGAGGGCTGACACCATGTGGAGGACACACTGCAAAGGCGACCTGCTCCCTGTGCCCACTGGGTGGTCGCAGTCAGTACCCACAAGGACACCACGACCCAGAGAGGTGGAGCTACTGGCCAGGGTCACGCAGCTGCACAACCAGGGCTCACAGTCCATTCCCCACTATCTCTTAGGCTCTGAGGCTAAAGGTCCCCAAGAGGAAGCAGGCCAGCAATATAGACTGCCCCACCCTGAGACCTTGGCCATGGATTTGCCTGCTCCCCACAGAGAAGTCTGCCTTGTGTATGGTAGGTGCTTAGTATCTGCTCAGTAAATCGGTCAGAAAGACCATGGGAGAGGCTAGAAGAAAGCAGGCCTGGACTCTCCCAGCCCCACCCTCTGAGAGCCAGGAGAGGGCAGCAGTGGGCCAGGGCAGGGACTTTGGGGACACCTGCAGGGCTCCCAGCCCTCACAGCTCCTGCCTGTCAGGCGCAGGGGACCCAGAGTCACTCAACTCTCACGATGATGTCTAAGTATCCCAGAGCGGAGGGACTCCACTGGGTCACCACCTGGAGGAAGGGATCTGACAGCCCACACCAGGGAGCCCCACTCAGAGCCCACACCTGGGTGTCCACTCCTGGAGGCGCCTCCCAACCACAGCCCTGGACCTTGTCCCGTGCACGAGGACCACCACGTAATGAGAAGTCAGCCCCAGGAGGTCTCCCAGCATGGACTGAGGAACGGACAGATGCAGGATGGGCGAAGCTGCTGCTGAGTCTCCATCCAGCATTCCCCCAGGAATGGCCGCCTCCCATCTCTTCATGTGGGTGAGCTGAGCCTCCCTCCACACCACACAGTGGGTACTTCTGCAAAGACTGCTGGAGGGGCGGCCGACTCACCAGGATGTAAAAGGTGATGAAAATGGGGCTGGAGGTGAGGCGGATCTTGGCCCGAGCAAATGGAAGCTTCCAGAGCAGGAAGATGAAGAAGAGCACGTTGGGAATGAGCAGCAAGAGGTCCCAGTACCGGACCCTGCAGACGGCGCAGCAGTGGGCTTACTGGCGAGTCTCTGGTACCTGCACCCCTCAGCCAGCCCAGCAAGCCAGACAGACCCACACAGCTGAGCTGCCCCTGGGGGGCAGTGGTGATGCCCTCACCTGGAGGTGCCCAAGTCCTCATACAGCAGCAGAAGGCAGCGGTGGGGCGAGCTGATGTTCGGGGCCCAGGGCGGGGGCGCCGCTGTGCTCCTGTTGGTCCACATGGCCCACTCCAGGATGTTCATCTGGCCAGCAGCCGACCCTGGGATGTCAGAGCCCTGTGTCAGCAGTTTCTGGCTTTTGGGCCCCTGGGGGAAAGCAAGGGGATCTCACAGATAGCACTGGTGAACCATGGCTGCCCCCAGCAGCCCAGCTCAGCCCACTGGGAGGTCAGGGGGCTCCCAGCTTTCTGGGCAGGGGTCAGGCTCCACTGCATGACCCTCAGATGACACAGGCTACCTGTCCGAGCACGCTGAGAGCTAGACAACACCAGCTACTTAGCATCACCCTGACCAGGGTCTCGCCCCATTTGGTGCCAGGGGCTAGGAAGGCAGGCAGTGGCAGAGAGGTCCAGCATGGGCCATGGCTTGAGATCTCAGCTCGGTCCCTGACTTCCTGGCCACTGCATGCAGAACTGGCTATAGGCCTCCAACTCCTCAAAGCCACATGGCAGCTAAGGGCTGGGCAGTGATCAACATCTCGGAGATTGGGGCTGGGCCTGAGGGACACACGGGAAGTGTCCTAGTGGAGGCAGGTGCTGAGAAACAGGCACTGTGGAGGGGACAGAAGAGTCATCACAGGCCAGGTGCCCACATGGTGAACTGGGAACAAAAACCCAAGAGTTCAGTCTGAAGCCCTGAGAGCCACCCTGGGGTGAGGGGCTTGATGCAGTGGCTGAGAGACTAGACATGAACTCGCCAATCAGGAGATGCTCAAGGACAGGAGCAGGGATTTGACGAGTGTCCAGGAGTCCAGGACTGGGTGAGCAGGGCCGGGACCTGGCGCGTGTGAACGTATGGGATGCTGGATTGACAGAGCGGTCTGAAGTACAGGTCTCCCTTTACTCTTACCGCAAGAAACCTGGGAAACAGCGGCGCTTTCCCACATCCAACCACTAGATGGCAGACAAGAGAAGGGACCGTAGCCCGGGGCAGGCGCAGGAGAGCTGGGCCTGTGAGATCCTTGGCAACAGGCTCGCATGCTGAGGGACCCGCACAGGGCCGCAGGTACAAGGGAGACAGAGCCTGGATTCCTACCTCGCGGCTAGTCCTGCCTCAGGAATACTTAGGCAGCACTGAGGGTTGAACCCAGAGCCTTTCCATCCCCAGCCCTTTTTATCCTTTCAGATAGGGTCTCATTAAGTAGCTAAACCTTGGTTGGGCATGGACGTGCAATCCTTCTGCCTCAGCCTTCAGAATGCCAGGATTAAGGGTGTGGGGCCCATTTTTGGCTTTGGTAAATCTTAGGGACAAGTCAAGGCCTCACTGCAGTAAGGTCTGCAGGGCTTCAGGAACAGTGCTGTGTGTCACCACACCATCCAGCACCCAGGGAGGGGACAGGCATCCTTCCCACGTTCCTGAGCCATGAGACGCCAGTATCAGCGCTGGCCAGGACAGGACAGACCTAAGAGGGTGGACTGAACTCACCCTTCCTCTTAGTAGCAGACACCATGGATTTGAGCTTACATGTGGCTTCTCACCACAGTGGGACTTTTCTCAGCTTTTCCTGCAGCTAGGTGAAACCATGCAGCTCAGTTCTGTACCACTGGTCATGAGTAGAGTGAGGCTTACCACTTTCAGAATGTGCCTTTCTCCCTTCCACTGGCTAGAAATGTGGATGTGATGGCAGGAGCAAGAGCAGCCCCATTAGACCACAAGACAGAAATCCACACTGAGGATAATAAAGCAAGGAGGAAGAGTTTGCATGGGGTCTTTCCATCCATGTCATGGGCTGCTTGTACAGACTGCCAGTAACAGAAGTCACCTTCTGACTTATATTGGCCTTGTTTCAGTGGTCAGACAAAGATCTAAGTAACAGAAAGACAGCAGGTGTGGCTGGCTTCACCCCTTCACAAACAGATGTACTTTTGACAGGAACCCAGCCAATCAGGATACACCATTGCCCTGGCTAATGAGAATCTGCCCTGAGATTGGCTTTCATCTTGAGACTGAGGCTGTGTTCCTGCTGAGATGTCAACCAGTCAGACACAGGGCTCTAGTCCCCTCATTGGAAACCCACCTGAGAGTAAAGCCAACACAGGGGCACACTGAACGGAAAGACAGAGACAAGCTGTGAAGGACTCATTTCCACCCAGGATTCACCCACACCTTACACCAGTCCTAGGCTTGGCCTTTTTAGTTATAAAACTCCATATATTCCCATTTCTCTCAAAGTTTCCAACTTCCCAGGCTATAGGGTCCACGTTGGTGGCACTTCTGGCCCTGCCATGCACTTGCCAGGTGACCTTGGGTGACTCACTGCCTTGCTAGAGTGTCACAGGAATGATAACATCTACCTAACAAGGTCCCTTCAAGGATCAAACAAACCCAGCTAAGTCAGTTGTGTACACCAGCAACACACACTCAGGGTAACTGCTGCTTTTTTTTTTTTTTTAACCAGGGGAGGAACTTGGGGGAAAAGAGGAAAGGGCCCAGTCCTGGGTCCAGATCCTGTGGGCTGAAGAGAGAAAGAGGGCCCATGGCTGTCCTCCAGGGACACTGACCCTCTGTATCAAGTAGGGCCAGCCAATAAGCAGGGTGTGGTGGCACACTGGGGAGGCTGAGACAGGATCACCTCAATTGTAAACAGACATCTTTTGACCTACAAATTAGATCTTTCCCGATAAATGGCCTGTTATCTTCCTGTGTGGGGGCTATCCTCCTATAAACCAAGACTTAAGGAGAAACTTCCTAGACTCACAAATTCTATTGCTTTCCACTCTCTCAAGAGAAATGTAAATG
The DNA here is from genome assembly GCA_004025085.1 of Thryonomys swinderianus. NCBI lineage: Eukaryota > Metazoa > Chordata > Mammalia > Rodentia > Thryonomyidae > Thryonomys > Thryonomys swinderianus. The sequence continues at coordinate 14,919 of PVIC010017431.1, read as the reverse complement.
TTCCCAGCTCCATAAAATACTATAATGAACCTCTGTCTCTTGAGGACCAGCATTTCCATTTCTACTTATTTTAAATTTCTGCCTAATAAATCCCTTTATGGCTCTTAAAAATTACAATGAGATCACATACCACAGTGCCCAGTGTGGTGGCTCATGGATCCCAGGACTCAAGAGGCAGAGGCAGGAGGATTACCACGAGTTCAAGGCTTGCCTGGGCTACATAGTGAGCTCAGGTCCAGCCTGAACTACAAAGCAAAAAACAAAAAAAAAAAAAAACAATGACCTTGGCTTGGTGGTACACACCTGTAATTCCAACATCCTATAATCCCAGCACTCAGGAGGCTGAGGCATGAAGACTGCTGTACAACATTCAAGGCCAGCCTGAGCTATAGGGTAAGTTCCAGGCCAGCCTGAACTACATAGCAAGACCCATCCAGTCTCAAAAAACAACAAAATGATGCACGCTTCCTACAGGCAGGGTCAGTGTGACATGCTTTACACCTGGTGACACACTGGACACTCTGTTCAGCCTCTAAGGTAGAGGAGGCATAGGGTGGCACACAAAGAGTGCAAAGCAGCCTTCTCTGCCCAGAATTCTGTTACACAGTAGGCCAAGGACCAGCCACGCTCTCCTCCCCCTGCTGGTGCTCTGGTCTTTTCCCTCTGTGAGCTCCTGGCCTTGGGAACAGACGTCCCAGCAGTGACAGGGGAAAGGGGTTGGTGGCTCTGAAGAAAGGGGAAGGAAATTGGGAGAGGAAGAAGTGGGGCCCACGGGAGGGGGTGTTCCCTAGGGAGAAGCTAGGGACACAGAGAGGCAACCCAGCAACCATAGGCCTTGCAGAAGAGAGGAACTTGGAGGGAAGCTCTTCCCACCTCTGAAGGGGGCGTGTCTTGAGCACCAACCCTTGGTGGCCAGCCACCTTCTGCCCACCCTGGCACTGCAGACACACACATCCTCTCCCCCACTCCCATGAGGGCTGTTCCCTCTCTGGGTCCCAGCTTTTCCACATGTGGCCTGCACAACGGGACTGACCCAGCTCCTGGCTGGACAGAAGCAAAGTCCAGTAATGGCCCCCACTCTTCCCACCACTCCAGGGATGTGGAACTTTCAAACCCTGCATGTGAACCACAGCACAGAGGCCAATTCCACTGTCCCTCCGCTATCCTTCAGCCTTGGGATCCTTCAGCCTTGGGGACAAGAAAGCCAGACACTGTTCTAGAGGGGCCATCTGGACATCCCAGAAGGAGGCTCCAGGAGGAAGGTGAGGCCCAGGGAGATAGGACAGGCCCCGCCACCGGTTGCTCTGTGACCCATCCTTCCATTCAGGCATGGTAGTGCGAACTGTCCCCTTCTCTGGCTCCTTATTCAAGGCCCAGATCGTCACCACTGCTGCAGCCTCCTTAGTGACACCTTGGCCGCCCCACCTGGGTCTCCTGTAGGCCTTGGGTGTGGAGTGTTTACTCTCTGTTGCTGGCGCCTCCAGACCAGCTCATGACCTCTTTCCTATCACAGCGCTGGCAATTCGGAGCTCAGCAAAGGGGACAGGTGGACAAGTGACAAGCAAACAGGGGACAAGTGATCTCAGCTTGCATTGGGCCCCTCTGGGCAGCAGCAGAACCCTCGGGACCCCAGGCCCAGGGCTGTGTTCGGCTCTGGCCTGCGACAGCCACTGGTCCTGACAGGCGGTCAGGGACACCCCTGTCGCGCAGGCGACCCCAGGCCCTTCCTGCGCATGCCCCTGTCATGACCCAGGCCACTGCTCCCCCATCCTTTTCCTGTCCCCGAGCTCTGGGGACGCTTGCCACCCCCGCCCTCTTCCTGCGAGTCCCCGGGGCCCCAGGGAAGCGTCCCCAGGGTTGTCCCCCGCGAAAGTGGGAAAGGACATGCATGGGAATGGTGCGGGAAGGTGGTGGCGCGTCTCGCCACGGCAGACCCAAGGCAAGGGTCGCCTCCTCCTTACCTGGGAGCCCCGTGCTCTCAGCCCGGCCCCCGGATGGACCCCGGCCACGGGACGCCGAAGGACTCAAGGCTAAGCCTCCGGCCGGGTCACCAGCGAGGCCAGGGAGCGTCGCGCAAGAGTCGCGAAGACAGCTGCGCGCAAACGGGAGGGGATGAGGTCGGGGAGACGTGGTCGCACGCAGGGCCTGCCAGTTCCGAGGACACCGTGCCGCCTTCCTTCTCGGCAGCGGCGACCGGCAGGCTGCCCCGTCTTTTCGGTTCAGCAAAAGTGGGAAAATAGCCACAGTCCCTGTTTGCAGCATTCAGGCCCGTCCCCCACCCCACAATAGCCTATAGGAATGGGCCTCCACCGAAAAGAACGGAAGAGGCCAATCAGAGCCCCAAAAGGCGGGGCGGCCCACTGACCTCTTAAAGAGACCGCGAGGCAGCGCAGCAGGAATCCATAGTCGCCTGTTTCTCACCGGGGAAGTAACCCGTGTTTCGGATTTGCAAGCGGAGGATGTCGTGGCTTCGCCTCTGCGCCTCCAGCCGGGGGAAGCTGTCAGTACCTGCGACCAGTATCAGGATCGCAGGAACTGGCGCTCCGCCTCCAGCAGTGACTCTGGCTGGCGATCCGGGGCGGGGTGTCTGGGAACTGCCCTCGCGTGCCGGCTCGGGGACCTCTGGTCACCGGGGGTGTAGGGTGGAGTTGGTCCTTCCGCCACGCGCTTAGCCGAGCTGCCTGGACGGCTTTGATGGGGCGTTGCAAGATAAAAGCTTCTCGTTCAGCTCTGCGCTAGGAGTCGTTTTTTATAAGAGGAACCTGCGGCTCCAAGGGTTTCAAAGACCTGCCCGAGAATGACCCAGCCGCCCCTCCCCCGTCTCTGACTGCAGGTTCCCAGGCCGCTCCTCGGAAAAGCCTTCCCGGAGTCACCGTCTCTGCGTCCTGGCTCTGTCTCCTCATCCACCAGCTCAGTACTCTGTTCCTGGGTCTCACAGTGTGTGTATCTTTGTCACGTCCTCCTCGAAGTGAATTTCCTGACGCCTTCGCTGAAGCGGCCGGATAGCCTCCTGACACGATCCTCCCAGGCAACTGGTCCCTCCTCAGGGCAGCCCGGGCACGTCAGTGTCACCCTGAGGTCACCCAAGGCCGCACCGCGGATGGCACAGGTGGGCTGGCGGGAGGCCCCCTCTTTTATCTCAGTGCTAAGGCTTGGGGCTTCAAAAGGAGACCAGAGTGAGCAGGGGGCACCCTGGCTGGACCTCATCTGGGTTACGCCGCATGCTCTACTTCCGGGTTTGCCAGAGAGGCGGGGCGACGCCTGCTTTTGAGGTCAACGATGGCCAAGCCCCTGGGGGCCAGAGTCAGCGCAGGCCTGCCTGCGTTCCTGGTCTGTGACCAAGCCTAATGATCACCTTTCTTCTTATGCATTTTAAGAGTACAAGCTTCTAAACCTAGTGTGACGATGCATACCTCTAATCCCAGCCCTCTGGGTGAAGGCTAAGGCAGGAAGGTCGCCGTGAGTTTCAGACCAGCCTGAGCTACACAGTGAGTTCAAAGCAGGCTCAACTACATAGGGACACACACACACACCAGTGCAGACGTCATGTAGGGAGGGTGTTTGAGAGTAGTGGTAGTGTAGTATCCACGAAGTTCAATAAATGATAGTTTAATAAAAATCTGACTCTATGGTCCATTTCCTGAAGACACTAAGCGCGAGGGTAGCAATCTCCACCACTTGCAAATAGTGCACACCCACTGCTGCAGCATGGCGCCCCCTGGTGGCAGAGGGGAGCATAGCGGTCCCAAATGCTAGAGTCCCGGTGGAAACCACCAGGTGAGTTCAATCCCTGTAGGACCCTCAAAGATGTGAGCAGGACGTCTGTGTCACAGAAAAGGACAAATTCAGGACTTGGCAGGAGTCCCACACCGGTTCCTTGATCTGCGGGGTGAGAATTGTCATAGTGGACAAAGTCAGGTGAGAGCCCCTGAAACTTCAACATCATTATTCACCTCAGCAAATATAGTGCAGAACGGTATCAAACATGTATGCGGGGGCTGGAGGGTTAGCTCAGTGGTTCCGGCGCCTGCCTCGCAAGCGCAAGGTCCTGAGTTTGATCCCCGGTAACCACATACAATGCTGGGCGTGGAGACTCACACCCACCAGCAATCAATACCACATACCACAGTGCCCGGCGTGGTAGCTCACGCCTGTAATCCCAGCACTCGGGAGGCAGAGACAGGATTGCTGAGTTCAAGGCTTTCCAGGACTACATAGTGAGCTCAGAGCCAGCCTGAACTAAAAAGCGAGACCCTGTCTCAAAAAACAAACAAACAAACAACAAAAAAACGTGTGCGGTGGATATTTGGAAGACCTGAGGCAGTAGAATTGCAAGATCAAGGCCAGCACTCAGGGGGCTGAAGCAAGAGGATGGCCACAACTTCCAGGCCAGCCTTTGCTCCATAGGGAGACCCCGGCTCAAGAAATAATTTAAAAAGAAAAGAAAAAGGAAACAGTGATGTAAGTGACTTGGAGTGTTTGTTCCCCAAAGTAATCCACAGCTGGACCCACATGCCCCCCTGAGTTCCAGATGTGAGCATCCAAAGGCCTCCTCTTGACCTCACCACTTGACCAGAAAACAAACTCCTCTGTCCCCAGTTGACATCCCCATCGCAGAGGTGGTGCCAGCAACTGCCTACCCAATCCAGATGTCCTGAGTGCCTCTCTTTTACAGCCACCAAGCATCTGGGCCTTTGGATCATCCCTTTTGAACATCTCTTGGACAAGCGTCCTGACTGGCTGCAGCGGCCTCTCACAGCTCCGCCCACCTCCCCAGGAATAAGCAGGAGGATTCAAGATTTCCTCTGTGATGCCCTCCCCTCCCCAGACCTCTTGTGATCCAACCTCTCCAATGCCAGTGTCTGGCCCTAGCATCAAAAGCTATAGAATGGCACCAAAACTATAGAATGGCTCCCACATCCTCACCAGGTCCTCTGCTCCCTGCAGCTCTGAACATTTTATTTTTGTTTGCTTTTCAGTACTGGGTATTGAACCCAGGGCCTCTGCATTCAGCTACATCCCCAGCCTTTTTTATGTTTTTTAGTTTGTTTGTTTGTTTTTCAAGACAGGGTCTTGCTTTGTAATTCAGGCTGGCCCTGAGCTCACTACCTAGCCCAGGCAAACCCGGAACTCAGCAATCCTCCTGTCTCTGCCTCCCGAGTGCTGGGATTACAGGCGTGAGCCACCACCCCCGGCACTGTGGCATGTGGTACTGATGGCTGGCGGGTGTAAGTCTCCACACCCAGCATTGTATGTGGTTACCAGGGATCGAACTCAGGACCTTGAGCTTGCGAGGCAGGCGCCGGAACCACTGAGCTAAATCTCCGGCCCCCTTTTTTATGTTTTAATTTTACGACAAAGTCTTGCTAAGTGACTAAATGGCGAGACAGGGTTTGAACTTGGGACCCTCCTGCTTCAGCTTTTTTTAATGACTGGCACTTGAACCTCAGGTGGGACTTGCTGCAAAATCCAAACAGCTTGGGTGCTTAGAACTTTTGGAGAAGTTGAGACTATCCATAAGGCAAGAAAAAGTTCTCAGACAGCCAGGCTGTGGGTCACGGATTTCTAGTCCGTCAGATAACCGTTCCTTGCCTAATGTCACGGAGTGAGGAGGCAACATTTCCAACGCCTTCCTTTCTTAGTCCAAGAGCAGAAGACCTAGGGCGGAGGAGGCGTGGGCGTGATTTACACCGCCCTGTGGGCGTGATTTACACCGCCCTGTGGGCGTGGCTGACCTCCAGCCCGCCCATGCACCCGCCCCCGCAGACGCAAATAGACGCTAACGTCATGACGTTGTGTTCCTCCGGGCGCTTCCCGGGCTCGCAAGGGTCACGTGGGCCGCTTTTCGCGCGAAAACTACGAGTTGCCGGAGAGGAGCGGAGAATAGTGTTGCAATGGCGGTGAGCGAGCGGGCAGGACTTTGGGACGTAAATCCGGCCGGGCGCGGGGGCCGTGGGCACCTGGGTCGCCGACTGGGATCTGTCGGGGTGGGGGTCTTTCCGGGACCCGGATGCGCCCGACCTCTTCGCTGTAGCGGGCCGGCGCTAACAGTCGGTTCCGCTCAGGCCTGGGCGCCATCTCCTCTCCTGGCCGAGTTCCGCATCTTCCCCACCTCGAGGTGTGATATCTCTTTGTCCCTTGACCTTGTTTACTGTCAGTCAGGTCCCGCCACTTGTCTGTGGGTTCCAAAGGTCCTAATGTTTTGGTAGAGCTCGGGATACCTGGAACACGATGGTGCTTAGATGGTCGAATGCCAGGCAAAGGGGGAGGGATGGATGGTACCCATGCTGAAAATCACCTGGCCTCGGTGATTTTAATAAACAAGACGCAGGGACTTTTGTATGACCAGTGTATGAGGAAATAACACCTGTGTGTTGCAAAGCGTTTGGCTGGGAGGGAATTGGCTGGCAGGAGGGTCTTGAAACTGGAAATGTTTAGTGCTTTTGAGAAGCAAGTTGCTCCACACAAGGAAGGCCTGGCAGGTGAAAAGGAAGCAAAGTCGCCCCACTTCCTCCTTGGTGTTTGACAGATGCTGCTTCTCTTGCAGGAATCCTCCGAGTCCTTCTCCGTAGCATCCAGTCCTGCTCCAAGGCGCCGAGGCAATGACCCTCTCACATCCAGCCCTGGCCGAAGCTCCCGGCGTACAGATGCCCTGACCTCCAGCCCCGGCCAAGACCTTCCTCCCTTTGAGGATGAATCTGAGGGCTTGCTGGGCACAGAGGGGCCCATGGAAGAAGAGGAGGATGGAGAAGAGCTGATTGGAGATGGCATGGAGAGGTATATTTACTCCAGCCTTTTTCAGAGGGAGCGTGCTTTGTGCCTAATGGTCCAGCCTGGGTGCTGAGGAGTTGAATCTGATGACACTTTTGCTTTTGAATGTGACTTGCCCCAGGATCTGCAAGAAGACAGACACGTTCTCAAGCCGTAATCCATTTACATTTAACTTGTGTGTAAGTAGGAAAGACCAGACCCCAAAGCCCCAACTCCATGACATTTGCATCCAGCAGATCCAGAGGTCTCCTGAAGTAGTTGCCAACTGAAGAAAGACAGGAAGCAGCTAATAGTGCTGCTCTATGACTTTTCAAAGAAAAGTTGCATTAGAATGCATCTAATGAGTCCATTGAGGTTATATCAGCAGATATTTACTGTATCTAATTTGTACCAGGCTGTGTTAGAAATGTTTGTAGGCACATATTAAAGATCATAGAGTCTGGCATAGTGTCTCATGCCTGTAATCCCAGAACTCAGGAGGAAAAGGTGGGAGGATTGCCTCATGTTCAAGGCTAACCTGGGCTACAAAGCAAGACCTGTCTCAGCAAACCAAATAAATAAATAATGGTTATAGCGCCTTAGTGCTGAAACATAGTGTAGTAAGCCTTACCAACGAGCAAGGTAAGGTTTCTGTTTTAAGCTTCTGCATCCCGACTTGGCAGCTCCAGGCCTGGCCAGGCTGGGACTCCTGCATCTTTGGGACCAGGCCTGGTTCCCGGATGAGTGTTGGGGGGCCAACTGCATCTGTTTGGGGATTTTGTCAGGGACTACCGTGCCATCCCGGAGCTGGATGCCTATGAGGCTGAAGGGCTGGCCCTGGATGATGAGGACGTGGAGGAGCTGACTGCCAGTCAGAGGGAGGCAGCCGAGAGAGTCATGCGGCAGCGTGACCGGGAGGCCGGCCGGGGCCTGGGCCGCATGCGCCGGGGGCTCCTGTATGGTAAGTCCTGCCATCTGCAGTGCTGGAGGGAATCCAGGGAGGAGTGGAGGGTCCTGGGAGAGGCTTCACCTCAGCTTTCCCTTTCCTGTGTCCCCAGACAGCGATGACGAGGATGAGGAGCGCCCCAGCCGCAAGCGGCGCCAGGTGGAGCGTGCCACAGGGGACGGCGAGGAGGACGAGGAGATGATCGAGAGCATCGAGAACCTGGAGGACCTCAAGGGCCACTCTGTGCGTGAGTGGGTGAGCATGGCGGGGCCCCGGCTGGAGATCCACCACCGCTTCAAGAACTTCCTGCGCACCCACGTGGACAGCCACGGCCACAATGTCTTCAAGGAGCGTATTAGTGACATGTGCAAAGGTGTGTCTTTGTGCGTCAGGAGACAGTGACAGGGAACATTGGGTGACATGTTCGCAGCTAAACAGGAGCCCAGAGCCTGAGACATCCATGTTTCAAAGAACACATTTTGTGTGTTTGCACTAGGGGCCCCCCCGCCACCAAAACTTCATGGTTTTTGACATATTTAAACGGGCAGATTTTAGATAGATTGGTGTTGTTACTTTAGCTTCTTTTTTTTTTAAACCACTGAGCTATGCTCCTCACCCTGTGGGGTGCTACTTGGACCAAGAAGGAGCAACACAAACCAGGTTGTATTCCTAGCTGGTCAGGAGAACACGCCTACTTGACAGAAGGGCAAGTGGAGATCTGGGTTGTATTGCCTTCCTAGGTTGCAGAACTGAGGTGACATGGAGTTGGGGTGTAGGCTGGGTGTCCTGGCTCAGATACTGTTTGGCTGGATTGACTTCACACAGATGTCACGGTAATTGGGGACCAATCTGTGGGCCCTCACCAAGCCTCTACATGCACCCCCCCCATAGAGAACCGCGAGAGCCTGGTGGTGAACTATGAGGACCTAGCAGCCCGCGAGCACGTCCTGGCCTACTTCCTGCCAGAGGCACCTGCTGAGCTGCTGCAGATCTTTGATGAAGCTGCCCTGGAGGTGGTGCTAGCCATGTACCCCAAATATGACCGCATCGCCAGCCACATCCATGTCCGCATCTCCCACCTGCCCCTGGTGGAGGAGCTGCGCTCGCTGAGGTGAGCAAGCACAGGGAGCCAGAGCAGAGTGTCAGGAGGCTATGGGATGAAGGGGCAGGTTCCGGGGTCCAGTTAGGTCTAACATGCCAGCTCCCCCCAGGCAGCTGCACCTGAATCAGCTGATCCGCACAAGTGGCGTGGTGACCAGCTGCACAGGTGTCCTGCCGCAGCTCAGCATGGTCAAGTACAACTGCAATAAGTGCAGTTTCGTGCTTGGACCCTTCTGCCAGTCCCAGAACCAGGAGGTGAAGCCAGGCTCGTGCCCCGAGTGCCAGTCTGTGGGACCCTTCGAAGTCAACATGGAGCAGGTGAGCGTGCATAGGTCCACCATCCTTCCTGTCTATTCAAAAGTCAGGCAGTTGTGGCCAAAACATCCAAGTACATGGCTCCTTTTTTTTTTGAGACAGGGTCTCGCTTTGTAGTTCAGGCTAGCCCTCAGCTCACTATGTAGCCCAAGCAAGCCTCAAACTCAGCAATCCTCCTGTCTCTGCCTCCCGAGTGCTGGGATTACAGGAATGAGCCACCATGCCCAGCACTGTGGTATGTGGTATTGATTGCTGGTGGGCATAAGTCGCCACACCCAGCATTGTATGTGGTTACCGGGGATCAAACTAGGGACCTTGTGCATGGGAGGCAGGTGCCAGAACCACTGAGCCAAATCTCTGGCCCCAGTACATGGCTTCTTTTGAGATACGGGCAAGCAGGTCCCCCTTCTTCCCTGGCGTCTCTTCAGGACACCAGCTTTCCATCTCTGCCTCACATGGGGATGATTTTATTTCTTTTTATGTTTTTTGAGACAGGGTCTGGCTTTGTTGTTCAGGCTGGCTCTGAGCTCACTATGTAGCCCAGGCAAGCCTCGAACTCAGCAGTCCTGCCTCTGTCTCCTGAGTGCTGGGATTTCAGGTGTTAGCCACCGTGCCTGGCTTCGGGGATGATTTTTAAACCAGGGTCTGTCTCCCTGGGTTGCCCAGGCTGACCTTGGAACTTGCTGTCTTCCTGCCTCAGCCTCCAGAGTAGCTGGGATGACAGGTGTGCCTGGCTTTGAGGTCCTAGGCACAGCACATGTGTCTTTGCCCTTGAATGTCCTGGTATAATCCTGTGATCCAGACACTCACCACTTACCCCTTCTGCAGTTCTGAGAGCCTGGAAGGCCCCACCTGTGACAGCTGCAGCCAGAGACTGTATAAGAGGGCAGCCGTCTGACTTGGGTGGTACAGCTGCAAGGCTGGATGTAGTAGGGTCCTCTCCTTCTTGGCTGCTGGGCTCCTGTCGCTCTGTGTAGGCCCTGCTTCTGCCTGAACCACTGGAACAGGTTTAGCTGTGGGTGTTGGCACATGGATGAGCAAGTGGAGCCGAAATGCACAGGGCTCTGCAAAATACACATGGCAGGACTTAGACTTCATCAATCTCCATGAGGCTATTGCTCCTGTCACCTCTGCCTCAGTGTTTAGGGATGGAACTGACTGAAGCCTAGCTAGGAAGCAACCTAGGTGCTTAGGGCTTGGGCATTTTGATGTAGGTTATAGACTTTAAAGCTGTCCTTTGTGTTGGTCACCATTCTACTCATGTAACAAAATACCTGAGCAAATCAATTTATAAGGAAGAAAGGTTCCATCTGACTCGATACTGGGCTTTGGTCGCTGATTGGCCAGGTCTGGGGAAGCACAATATGTCTAGCAGGAAGCAGGGACATGGAGAGCGATCAGGAGACTGGCACCCCGAGTCTCCACCAAGGGCTCACCCGTGACCCAGGACCTGCTGGGAGTGCTATGGGCTGGCAACCAGGCCTTCCCACACATGGGCTATGGACATACTCCTGTCCCTGCTTAGTGAAACTGGGCACTGGGTCTTGGGGCACAGCACATGAGCAGAGTGTAACCTGCCCCTTGTGGGCATAGCATTAGGCGCTTTGTTTGTGTACCTGGTCTGATATCTCCTTCCTGTGATTTTGCGGTCACAGTTATCAGCATTCTGCAAGGAAGGGATAGAGGAAGCTGTCTGCTCAGTTCACAACTCCATTCATAGCCAGGATTTGGATGTAGGTGCCCTGGCTCTGGCATCTACCCTCATGTAGATGGGGTATATGGCAGGAACAGGTGCTCCAGTCTGGTACTGAGGTTTTCCCGAGGGCTGGCGGCAGATACAGGGACTGTCCACTGATGGGTTGCGTCACAGTGGGCTCGTTCCTTACTCTCTCGGCGCTCAGTTTCTTAGGCAATACAGTAACGCTGCTTCTGCACTGTTCTCTGGGCCAAGGTCGAGGCTGGTAGTAGAGTAAGATCCTGGGCAAATGTGAGGCCTGTGCCATGTGGGTCAGGGCCCCTGACATCCTCTTTGCTCTGTGCAGACCATCTATCAGAACTACCAACGCATCCGGATCCAGGAGAGTCCTGGCAAAGTAGCGGCCGGCCGGCTGCCCCGCTCCAAGGACGCCATCCTCCTTGCTGACCTAGTGGATAGCTGTAAGCCTGGAGACGAGATCGTAAGTGGCCATGCATGGGCTGGGAGGGAATGGTGGTGACTGCTATGGCCCTCGGGCCCTCACTTTTGACCAGGTGCCACTGGGGCACATTCACACGAGCAGTCTGCAGTCTGGACAGGTTTCCTTGTTGTGTGTTGTTGCTCGTGCTGGCGTCAAGCGTGGGGAGCTGGGGATAGGAGAGGATGGAGCAGGTGGTATGTGGGGCCTGGCCACACCCACAGCCTTTCCTGATCGTTCCCTGTCTCCAGGAGCTGACTGGCATCTACCACAACAACTATGATGGTTCCCTCAACACTGCCAACGGCTTCCCCGTCTTTGCCACAGTCATCCTGGCCAACCACGTGGCCAAGAAGGACAACAAGGTGGCCGTCGGAGAGTTGACCGACGAGGATGTGAAGATGATCACCAGCCTCTCAAAGGACCAGCAGATCGGGGAGAAGGCAGGTGGAGGGGGGTGGGCGCAGGCTCATCCTGTCCTGTGGCCACCCCAGAGCCTCCCGTGCCCCTGAATCCCCAGTGTGGAGCATGTTCCCGCAGCGTGGTGGGGGGCCCCTGACTGTGCACAGCCATTCTTCCTGGCCTTGGGTGTGCTGCACACGCTCGATGCCTCTCTGGGCCCCTGTCCTGTCTGATGGGGAGGGAGGGACCTACACAGGACAGGGTTGCTGGAGGGAGGGTGAGGGTGGAGTCTAGTGCCTTCAGCCCCATTACGCCCTGGCTCGGGGAGAGCAGAAGGCTCTTGCCCACTGTTCCTGCTCTCTATGTCTGCCCGGACAGCAGTCATGGACCAAGATTGCTTTCATGGAAATGTCACTCGTGTAGACAGAGCTTCCGTCTCTTTCCAGTGCCCTTCCTTTCTTCTGTGACCCTGTCCTGCCCTGGTGGTTTCTGCCCGTTCCTCTGCTTTCTCTTCATCCTTCCTCTCTGTCCCTCTCAACTCACAGTTGAGTTGAGGCCCAGCGTGTGGTCCAGCCCTGTGGCTGTCACAGTCCAGTGCATGGGACAGCACAGGATCCAGATTGTGAGGATCGTGTATAGGAATTTGGTCGTTTTGCCGTGAAGCTCCTGGGGACAAGAGCTGACGCTGGGGGAGCTCTTGGGTGCCCTGAGATGAACTGAGGACAGGGCTGTGCCCGGGCTGCAGATGGGCTGGTTTGTCTCTGGCCATCTTCCCTAGACCTCAATGGGGCCGCTCTGGCGCTACATGACCCCTGACTTCTCTCCCAAGCTGGTTTCCTTGCTTCTGAACACCCCCTTCTCCCTCTGGGACGTCTTCTCCAGGTGGACACAGAGTCAGGTGCACGACATGGCTTTGAGTCCCTGAGGAGCCACTGCATAATTGGGCAGAAATCAGTGGGTTCAAAGGAAACTGGCACTCGCAGGCCCAGCACAGTTGTCTTGGCTTCTGGCACTTCTTTGGTTCTTGCCTTTCTTGCCCTAGAAGGTCAATTTTCAGTATGTCTGTTTCTGTCCCCAGATCATCCTTGAATCTTCTGTGGTGCTGGGGCCAGGACTCAGGGCATCATGCACACCAGGGGAGCCCTGTCCTGCTGAGCTCTGCACAACCAAGCCCAGATTTTATCTGTGGAGTGAATGGTGACCAGTGTCCCTTGGCTATGTGGCTACAGAGGCGGGTTGGTTTGTGTGTTGGCCTAACCAGGCCTGGTACCAGGACCAGCTCATCCTCTGCTCTGGGTCTAAGGATTGAGCTGGGCCATCTTCCTAGCCTGCCAGGAGTTGGGGACCTCATAGGGAAGGTGGGTATTTTTCCAGCCTCAGGAGTACAAGAACTTCAGTGCACACGTCTGGTCCTTGCCTGCCTTCTAGAATCCAATTCCTCGGGTGTGGTGGGTAAAGGACACAGTTCTTGTGCTTCAAAGTTCGTGTGTACTGAGGTCTCTGTGATGAGATAGAGGACAAGCGGGGTCCTTTTATAGGCTTTTGTGTGCTCAGTGTCGTGTCAGTAAATTGTACAGAGAGAGCCATGGTCCTGTCTTTGCTTGCTGGCTCCTGTTCTGCCCCAGCACTCTGTTCTGACCTGTTGGCAGTGGAAGGGAGCAGAGACCTGCAGGCCTGGCTTCAGAGGCCTTTCTCCATGACACCATCCCTGGGAAAGTCTAAGTCAGTGTTTATTGTTTTTACTTTGATGCCTCTTGAGCTTTTTGAAGTCCCAGTGCCTGGTGTGCTGGGCTTGTGCTGCTCTTGGGACTGCGCAGTGGCCGAGCATCCCCCCCGTCGTACTTTGTCAGGCTGTGGCCCCGCTTCTTTCTAAAGCATGTATTTGATTTTGTGCCCTGGTCCCACTCAGAGAGATGTGGCAGCTCACTTAGATTTTATTTAGAGAGCTGCCGGGAGACCATGCGTCCAGAGGCAGACTTCTCAGTGGGATTTCGGCCCATCCCTAGTGTGATCAGTGGTCAGCCCTTATCCACGGCCATGAGAAGAGGAGAGTGGATAACTGAGTACACATGCAGGGCATGGTGCTGGCCCTCAGGATGCTTGGCAGCTGTTGCAGGGGTTTCATGTGTACCCACCAATTCCACGTGAGACTGGGGGCCGCGCATGGATGCAGCACAGCCAGCACTGGCAGAGCTTCAGGGAATCAGGGTGGTGCTTTATCCATCTGCTGGGAGAACGTGGCCCACCCTGATCCTGGGCTTCCTCCTCTCTGAGTGTCAGGAAACTGGCTCAGGTGAGGTAACAGGCAGCGACCTTCCTGGCCACACGGGCTGATGGACGAACCCGCTGCTGTCTCCCAGTACCCCAAGAGACTGAGCTTGGGGAGTCCACTTCTCACAGCAGACAGGAGTACTGGTGCTACCCTGTCCCAACGGGATGTGACCTTGTAGGTAGAAGGGAGCTGGGCACAAAGAGCTCATGGGCTGGCAGTCCTGGTGGGCTGTGGGCTGTGGGCCGTGGGGAGCAGGAGAGGTGCTGGGTGACTCTGCTCGCCTTGCCCATGCAGAATGAAGGTTAATGAGGATCTCTGTGACTATTGCCCATGGTGGATCTACTTGGCCCTGTTTAGCTGATTGCCCCAGAACCACTCCAGAGCACCTATAGCAGGAATGGCGAACCTTTTATATCAGCTTTTAATGGTACAGCCTGCTGCGCCGTGCAGGCCATAGGTTCACCACTTTGCTATAGTGTTGGTTTACTTCCATTTTTCTGATGAATAAGTTGAGGTAGAATGAGTCCCATATGTTCCCATAGTCATATGCAGCATCCAACTGGCTCAGATGTGTTTCTGCAGCTTTTGTCACTGTGACCAAATAGTTGAGATAACTCACAGGAGGGTTTCTTTTGGTCTAAGGTATCAGAGATTTCTAAAAGTTCAAGACCAGTCAAGCGTTTGGTTTTGGGCTGAGCTGAGATGGGACTTAATGGCTAGTAGCAGATGATGCCTCCTTCCTGGTGGCCAGGAGCAAAGAGACAGACAGGGAGCGGGAACGATCTGCCTTCAGCATCCCCCACCTGTTGCTGCCCTTGTGACCTGTCACCTCTCAAGGCCACCTGTTCATGCTGCTGCAATAGGTACTGAGCTGTTGAGGAGACTGCAGATTCATACCCCCATATCCAGGTACAACAGCCTATGAATTCACTTGTTAATGTTGAATCTTTTTTTTTTTT